>OZ022254.1:12833893-12876393 GCA_963978915.1 Caenorhabditis parvicauda | reverse complement strand
CTGTTTTCTATTTCTAAAAACAGTCCAAATGACTAAAAATTTCCCCTTTTTCGCTGAAATTAGCGAAAACTGATCACATTTTTCGAACAACTCAAATCTTACTCAATTGAATCAACAGCTTTCCATATCCCTTATCCTGAAACGGTGGAAAGACCATGATACACGCCAAGTTGTTGTTCGAATCGATTTCTCTTGAATAATATCCGACGATGTGGGCTCCTTCTGTATCGACTTCGCACAAGGCATAGAAGACAAAATCGTCAACGTCAAAGTAAAGAGTCTTGTGGTCCATGAACAACTTTGATAGGAGACAGAGGCATTGACAATAAAGCTGAAAAAAGTTGATTTTAAGAAACTTTGAGTTTTTTCCATGTTAGTTTGTCCCAAAATGTCCCAAAGAGTTTTCCTATTATGTCCCCTAGTTTTTATATGTCCCAAAGAGTTTTCCTATTATGTCCCCTAGTTTTTATATGTCCCAAAGATTTTTCCTATTTTGTCCCCTAGGCTTTATATGTCCTAAAGATTTTTCCGATCATGTCCCCTAGTTTTAATATGTCCTAAACACTTTTCCTATTGTGTCCCCTAGTTTTAACATGTCCCAAAGATTTTTCCCATTATGTCTCCTAGTTTTTATATGTCCCCTAGTTTTTATATGTCCCAAAGATTTTTCCGATTATGTCCCCTAGTTTTTATATGTCCCAAAGAGTTTTCCTATTATGTCCCCTAGTTTTAACATGTCCCAAAGACTTTTCTCATTATGTCCCCTAGGCTTTATATGTCCCAAAGATTTTTCCGATTATGTCCCCTAGTTTTTATATGTCCCAAAGATTTTTCTCATTATGTCCCCTAGGCTTTATATGTCCCAAAGATTTTTCCGATTATGTCCCCTAGTTTTTATATGTCCCAAAGATTTTTCTCATTATGTCCCCTAGTTTTTATATGTCCCAAAGATTTTTCTCATTATGTCCCCTAGTTTTTATATGTCCTAAAGATTTTTCCTATTGTGTCCCCTAGTTTTTACACGTCCCAAAAATTTTACCTATTATGTCCCCTAGTTTTAACATGTCCCAAAGATTTTTCTCATTATGTCCCCTAGGTTTTATATGTCCCAAAGATTTTTCCTATTATGTCCCCAAGTGTTGCCCAGCCGCGAAATTCAAAAATAATTTGATACAATTTGTTTTCTGTAAGAGCTCGTCAACAAGTTTCAAAAGAACTATGTTGCAAAACTCGTTCGTATAATGCCGGATCCGATCCTCTGACCTTCAGAGTTACAACCCAACGCTTTCCCCATTAGACCAGCGATTGAAAAGCTCACCTTATGTTGTGTTCCATAAACTTCGTAGACAGACAGATTATGCTTACGGTAAATCTCATTACCAGGTGGCTGACGGGCAAGGCACGTGTAGTACTGTAAAGTGGAGTGTCGTTCATGTCAAATTTCTTGCTTTCATGCTCAGGGCCAAATTTCTCAGTTCCAAATTGGAAAAAGAGACCTCCCATGACGAAAACAGTAGAAAAATACTAATATTAGCTGATTTTTATAGTTAATAATGTGGAAAAAAACGTAGACCACCCACGAATAAAAACTCACATGTTCAGAAAACTTCCGCTTTGATGGAGTGTAGACAAGGCAGTATTCGCACATGTAGAGGTCCTTAAACAAGCTTTAATGAAGTCATTATTTGGCTCCGCCCCTTTTTGAAAAAGCAAAAAATATGCCTGGCACGGTGGGGGACCGTACTTTGATCTTGAAACTAACATTCTGGATTATTTGTTGACTGTAAGCGACAGGAAAAAACAAAAATAAACACGCCGCGACCGGGAATCGTACCTCGGCCATGAGATGTCACATTTTTAGTCGCTCACGCCCTTTTTTAATGAGAAAAGCAAAAGTTTTCCCCTATCGGGGGGCGAACTCCGGTCATGAAACTGATAGTCAGATATGCTAACCATTAGACCAGAGACGCAAAGTTTTTCAAATTACCTGATTGTTACAGTAGGCTGGGAACGGTGAGTAGTACCATGAAGTGATCTTGTTCTGTCCAATCGTTACCGTTGGAATATTTTTGACCTTGGTTCTCTGAAGTGAAAAATATATTTAAAAAATTATGGAAAATTCGATTTTTCTCTCATTCTTTCTTCACCATCTCCAAGACCAGAAAAAAATATTATAAATTTTCAAAAACACATTTTTTCAACATAAGAGAGATCAGAAAATAATAAATTCGCTAGCTATTTCTTCATTTCTGAGTATTTTGAAACATTCTTCAAGTTGAAAACTGTTGAAAATCACATTTTTCTTTCTGGATTTTTCCAACTTTTACTCTATTTTTGACATTTCAACACAGAAAAATCACTGAAAATTTCAGTTTTCATCTTTTTTTTTTAAATTATTTCCCCCTTTTTGTATATTTCAGACGATTTCACCGAAGGAAAATGGGGAAAAAAACAACAATTTCTGCTTTCTTTAGCACACTTGGTATCACATATCTTCCTCTACCTGTAAAAAAGTCTGACCTCCGTAAATCGGTTACTTAGTTACCGTAGCAAATTCGCTTTGAAATACATGAACGATTAAGTAATGCGCCTTCAATTTCAATGGACTGAAAGTAAGAATAATAATTTAAATCCACAAAGATCTAACTGTTCGTTGTGAGAGTCCCGACCCTACCGTACTCATTTTACAAAAATGCGACTGCCGCGAGTTTGAAATCGGTTAGACTTTTTGCTAGATATGTGGGTATCAGAAATAAATGGAAACAGCCGCTCCGCAAGACTTCCGCGGAGCGCACTTACCTCATTATTCTATTTCTTACCTCATTATTCTATTTTTTTCATTATTCTATTGAAATTTGATCTACCTCGTCAATCGCCCCACACTGCGGCAAACGCATTTGGAAAATGTGAGCAGAGCAAATCGATTAAGTAGATCAAATTTAAGTTACTGTAGTTCAAAACATTTTACTTTTCCTACTTTTTCATCCCTATATCACTTGAAGTAGGTAAAACTGTCGTTGGGGACAGTCCGAAACGTTCATTATGTCATTCATTGAAGCACACTCCTTTTCGAAAATGAAAGCCGAAAGCGGTTGCGACGCGGTTATATTGCGTTTTGCGTGTGCTCCTAGCTACTTTTCTTACACTTTTCGTAGTAATTTCTCAGTAAAAATTTCACCTCTTCATGTTCCTTCTCCAACCTTGCCGTCGTCGCGTCAACTTTCTCAAAATCCTGTCGTAGATGATTAAATTCTTCATGAATACGACGTTGCGATCGGGTCAAAGCTCCTTTGGACACTGTAAAACAACCTTTTTCTTTCATTTCTGCGTTTTTAATCACGTTTAGATATTGATTAACATTCCTTATTCAAAATAAATCGATTTTCTGTTGAGCGTTAAAAGAAAATATATTCGAAATGGAAATATGGTCAAAACTTGTGGAGTCTTCATATTCGAATATCCGAATTTTATTATTTAAAAAAAATCGTTTTTAAAAAAATTATACTTTGAGATCGAAATATGGTCAAAACATGGGAAGTTTTAGTGTTCAAATTTCCAAAAGTTTCTTTTAAAAAACGATTTTCTGCTTCATTTTGAAAATCGTACTTTGAGCTCGAAATATGGTCAAAATTTGTGTAATAATAGTATCCGAATTTTCTAAATTTTCTATTAAAAATCGATTTTTCTTTTATTTCGAAAATTATACTTTAAGCTCGAAATATGGTCAAAATTTGTGTAATAATAGTATCCGAATTTCCTAAATTTTCTATTAAAAATCGATTTTTCTTTTATTTCGAAAATTATACTTTAAGCTCGAAATATGGACAAAATTTGTAAAGTCGAAGAAAAAACTTACATTGTTCTCCAGTGACATTTTCCGGGATAATCTTCTGTCCATGTGACTCGACAGACTCGAATATCCTAAATTTATCTTTATTTTCGAGAAATGTTTGCCCTTTTGTAATTTTTCCTTTCGGAGGTTCAAAAATTCAAAAAAAAAACTCAATTCATTCACTCAGAGCCATGGAATAGTTCAAAAACACTAAGTATCCTTTTTAGAAATCATGAGAAACTGCTCCGAAATATTTTTTCGTTCCAAAACTGTTCTAACAACATTTTTGTCATTTTTCGTCCCAACTCAGGGAAACGTTTCATAGTCAGATCTGGAAATTTCTGGCTAGAATTGGCACGATCTGGCTCAAATTCTTCAGATCTGGCTTACATTTTTCAGACTTCAATCAAAATTAGCCGGAATAGAGGGAAATTTGAGACCTAATGAAGTTTGAAGATTATGGAAACAGTATAAAAATTATTTTCTGTTGGAAAAATTTCTTTAAAACTTTGCTCTCTCGGACTTTCTGTTTACAGATCTGGCTTGAAATTTCCAGATCTGGTTCACTATTTTCAAAAATACCCGAATACGAGTAAAAATTATTTCAATCTGTTCGAAACACAGTCCGATGCTATAATAATCAACTAAATTTTGAAAATTTCTTCAATGAAAAAAGTTAGGGAACATAATTTACCCCCCAAAAAACGAGCCAGATCTGACGCTTACAAAATTTTTTCAAACGTCGATAACTCAGTTGAAAAACGTTTATAGGTCACAATATTCGCACACAGTACTTCCAGAAGCTACTAGAGCGAAAATTGAAATTTAGAAGCTGATTGGTGATTTCACTCCAGATCTGGCTATGAACTGTTTCCCTGAGAAATCAAGAAATTGTCTGAATATTCAAGCTTAATCTCTTCGAAACTATTAAATTTCATTCCTTTCTAATTTCAAACTTCTTCAATTTTCACCAAAAACATCAGAAAACCAAGAAATTCCGCAATTTTGTTATAATTTTTCGAGAAAATCTCAATTTCACACTCAAAAACTACTCCAGACCAAAATTTTATCATCTTTGAGTTCTAAAACCGTTTAATTTTTTCATTTTTCCTGAAAACATTTAAAAAATTACCTATCTCTTGATACCCAAGTTCAATTTCTTCTCAACTTTCAAATTTTTGTCATTTCTAATTTAAAACTTTTTCATTTTTCATCAAAAACATCGGAGAACAGGTAAACCCCTAACTTCTGTCATAGTTCTTGCGAAAATCCTAATCTTTTCATTAGAAAAACACTCAAAAAAAAACAATTTCGAACATATTTTTGCCAAAAAAAACGTTTAAATATCTCTTTTTGTCACTTTTTCGGTAAAATTATCAAAATTTACCTGTCTCTTGATACCCAAGCATCGTTCCTCCTATCTTGCATTTCATAATGAACATAGTACCATGGGACCTTCGCGTCTTCACCTCTTTCATCAGATGACAATAGCGACGTCGACGGCGGTGACCCATCCCGGAACTCCATGTGGATTATTGTAGCCAGAGCCTGGAAGTTTTTTTCCTGGGGGGCGTGGCTAACGAATGAAGAGGTAGATGAAATGTTGTTTTTGTACTCTGATGACTTCTAGTTTCTTCTACATGAAGTCAGTCACCCCTCTATTTCGATGGTTTAGCGGGATGGAATTCTCTAAGTTGCAACTTGCGAGTTCGCTTCCCACTCCATCTTTCTTATTCTTGTTTTTTTTCTCAAAATTCTCACATCTCTCAACGTAAAGTCATAGCCAATTGTCATTTTTCGATGGTCTAATTGGGTTCACGAAAGTCTTCGAGACCAGGCTCGCGGGTTCATTCTTCATCCCCGGTTCTAATTTTTGCTTTTTTCTCATGATAGTCACAAGATTGTAGTGAGAAAAATTATGTGAAGCCCTCACAGTTAGTTCTTTGAAAATCTTGAGAAAAGACAAAAATTGAAAAGCTGATATAAGGATCGAACTCGCGAACCTTGCGTTGAAGACTTCTCTAAACCCCACTAGGATATAATTTTACAGTAATTAACTTAGCGGTCAAGGAAAAACCTCACCTTATCTTTCTTTCCATCCGGCAGATGCTGCTCCACCATGTACATCTTCCCGATGTTGATATCATGAGTTTTCCTCACTCTTGTCATTTTTCTTCTAAAAAAATAATTAATTAATCTCATATTAATTCCAAATTGACTCAATTTTCTATGGTGATCAATGTTAGAAAAAGTGGGTGACGGTGTATACAGAAGGTAATCTAATCAGACAAAAAATCTTGACCAACCTTCTAAAGTTAAAACAATAAAGTTGAATTAAAATTGGGTTAATCTTGAAATAATATATGGATAATTCACCTAATTAATTAAATTTTAATTCTTCAGAGACACAAAGAATCATTTTCCCAAATTCAGAAGCAAAACCTCGGAAAATGAAACTTTTGCGCTTCACCAGCGGTCAAATCAAGACGATCCATCACAAATATAATCAAAAAACATTAAAATCGCTTAGTGTAGTGGTCTAAGCGGCCGGTGTGGAGCTCCTGGGGTCACGTCCTCAAGTTCAATCCCCTCCGGGAGCACCACTGTCCTAGGATTAGGGAAAGCCTTGTAAGATGAGTACACCTCCGAGTTGACACCCTACTACAATGACCCAAGATCCCAAACGATGAGAAAGAAATAAGATGTCTAAACGCTGAATTATCCAACTTGAATAAACCAAAAAAAAATAGAGACATTCAACCGAAATCGGATAATTGTTCACTAAAAAAATCGAAGAATCTGAAATTTATTATCACACATCAAAAAGCGGCAAACGTTTTGGTTAAGAGCGAGTGATTTGTGAAAAAATAAATAAATAGAAATTGATATTAAGTCACAGAACCATAGATGAGATCGTTTCAAAGGCATTCGCAAGACTTTGGGGAGTTGGGATGTGGTCTAGGCAATCTGAAAATGATACCTAGGACTTCAAATTCAGTATAGGAACAGTCGTTTCCTAGGAGTTAAAAATCAACCAAAAATGAGAGTTTTTCTATGGTAACTTCAATTTTTGAATGCAGTCCATGACCTAGGACGTTTAAAATCGATTCCTAGAAAAAAAAAACACTTTCCTAGATTCTCAAAATCGAGTTCAATTCTAATACTCTAACAAATTGAAAAGTTTAGACCATATGGACTGCCTGGCCTAGGAATCCAAAAAAAATTCCTAGGAAATGAAAATCAATGTTCTACCCCAACTCTCCTTCAAAAAACGTGACTTGAATAACGATATGGCTGGCGGTACTGTAGTAGTGTGAGAGAGAGAAAGAGAAGCTGTATATCATATAGGGTCATGGAGAATGAACTCTTTAAAAAAAATTAATATAGAGTTAATTGAGTGGCACCAAAATAATTAACTCTGAATGTACTCCGGAATTAACTTCATATGAAGTTGAACGATAACAGAGGTCATAAAAAGAGAAAAGCAACTAAAACTGATTCTAGTAACTTTTGAAAATCATCTCCGGGTCTCTACTATTTCGGTATCCTACTTTCAGATGTTCGCAAGAAAAAGTTAATTCCGGAGTACATTCAGATTTAATATTTTTTTGGTGCCTCAATTAACTCTATATCCATTTTTTCTAGAGAAACGCATCATCTGAATGAAATGAATACTGTGGAATGGCGTTGTGGGTCATGGTTAGGAGAAAGAAAGAAGAAAAGCATAATAGCGTATCAAACCGTTTGCGTCGCGTCCTCCACTAGAGCATGCTCGCCAGATGCAGTCTGCACGGCGACTGTATGCAACTGAAAATGTGTCAAGTGATGTTTGGACGCTGTGATACAAAGACGGGAGTGAGGAATTTGACACATCACACATATCTAGCAAAAAAAAACTGACCGATTTCAAACGCGCGCCAGTCGCATTTTTGTAAAATGAGTACGGTAGGAGTCGGGACTCTCACAACGAACAGTTAGATCTTTGTGGGTTTAAATTATTATTCTTACTTTCAGTCCATTGAAATTAAAGGCGCATTACTTAATTCGTTCTTGTATTTCAAGGCGAAACTGTTACGGTACTAAGTAACCGATTTACGGAGGTCAGACTTTTTTACAAGTAGAGGAAGCTATGTGCATCATAGAACACACCGAGCTACAGGTGATCGTCGTCGATTAGACGCGTTGCACGCAAATTATATTGAACCAAAATTCGCTATAGAGCGCGTTCGCACATCAATCTTTTTTCATCCTTTTCACTCCCGTCTTTCTAGGACTCCGTAGTAACAGGTAGATCAAAAATATTCGCAACAGTAAGCATCTATTCCTCGCTTCGCTCGGGCCGCCCGATTTTTGTTGCCAACGTCAAAACGTTCCCTTTTTCACTCTCATAAGTTACATTTTTCTCCTTCTATAAAAGGGAAAACTTCGGACTTCCAGATTTGCGACACATTTAAAAAGGTAAAATTCAATTTCAACTTGAAAAATTTAGAGCCAAAGCCCACTTTGAAAGGTAAATAAGAAGGAAATATCATTTCAACACTTTTTAGTATTTTCCTATTCTACAAGATCGGTTGCTACAAAAAATGATTTAAAAAGATTTTAAAGATTTTTTTTTACTCAAATATTTCCGATTTTTTTTAAAGATTTTTTTTTACTCAAATATTTCCGACGATATGAAACCGAACCTCTCCATCAACATCTTCACCTTCACCGTCTTCGTTCGCTACCAGTGTAGCGGCTCCATTCTCGACGACACCAGTACTAGTCGTTGCGGCTGGCGACTTGCGGGTTCTATTTGCTCCTGCAAAAAGAAATTATGTCATTGGGATCATGGCTCTGTTTTCCTATTCAACGTTAAGTATTCTTCGCTCAACGGCTCACTTGATAAAACTTCACTACTAGTTACAGAAACAGCAACTAATTCCGCTGAATAGTGAAAAAACGACATAAATAACTTATAACTCGGATAGAAAGAAGAATCTCGGTGTTAATATCGTAGTAGAAAACGGAAAATTTTCCTCTGATGAAGTGTTCCAAAGCAGCATCACAAAGATCAACAAAAAAGACGACAACTCACTACCAAATTTTTGAAGGAGAAGCTAGAAGAAAAACACAAAACCATGCAATCGCTCACACCAAATTATAAAAGGAAGTCTTCTCCCTTCTCTGGAGTGAACCTACTCTCTTCTCCATTCACTCAAAACTTCTGTTATATCATACTCTCTTTTCCCACATTCTTTTTTTTTCTCCTTCTTCCCGCCTTCTCACACGCCAAGTAGTACTATCCTATCCTCCCATCACCAGACCATTTCCCAGATAGCTTGTTTTTACAATAGATACTCTATTCATTTTTATTTATCCAATTTTCTACTAATTCTCACTCTAACCGTCTTACGGAATAAACTATACACACACAAGCACATTTATTCACATCGCTCAGCCTTCTTCTTCGTATGGTCTCGTATTCGTATACTATCGTATTATGCCTGTGCCTAGGTGTGTATCGTAGTTTTAATAGAATACGCAAAATTTTCCTCTGATGAAACGTTCAAAAGCAGCATCACAAAGATCAACAAAAAAGACGACAACTCACTACCAAAATTTTGAAGCAGAAGCTAGAAGAAAAACACAAAACCATGCAAGCACATTTATTCACATCGCTCAGCCTTCTTCTTCGTATGGTTGGAGTAGAGACTGATGATATTCAGTATTCTTTTTGATGAGTTTTCCACTTTTCATTGTGGTCGGCATAGTGTAGTCTGTTCTGTTGATGATCGACCCACCACCACCGACGATGCCGGGTCTCGCAGGCACATATTCCATGCTGGACGCCGAAGTCACCGGGCTTCTTCCGGATTCCGTTAGCTTTTCGTCGTCCGTCGACGGTTCAGTTTTCGATTTGTCCGCTTTTTCGTCTACTTTCTTTTTGGATTTACAACCACAACCTGGACGGGACAAGTTACATGCAGGTTTAAAATTTCACAAATAGGAAAACATTTTCCTGTTTAATCCTAAAACTAGCCAAAACAAAATCCGCATCGCAGCACTCAAGCGCGTCATAAAAATATAACTTCTCGCAAAAATTACTCTCCCTTCACCTAGAATACCTACTCCTGAGGCTCGTGAACCTAAAAAAAAACTAGCCAAAATCCGCGTCGCAGCACGCATTCGCATGACAAAGAATAGCGCTTACCTCAGAGGGAAACTGTACTTTCCTATCACCTACAATACCTTCTACTGCGGCACATCTATTACCGAATTCTGGAAACTAGCCAAAACCGCGCTGCAGCACGCACGCGTCTTCAAAGTCTAGATCTCAAAAATCTCGATTCAGTGAAAAGAGTTCACACGTCAACAACCAACCAAAACTAATCCTCAACTCTAACCTTGGCAAGTTGCCAGGTGCCGCATCGCGATACGCGTCGCTAATCTGCACAACTTCAGTTGGAGATTTAAATCAGAAAAAAGGTCATTCTATACATCAAATCTCACCCAAAAGTCCATCTGCAGCCAGAAGACGGTAGGTCAGGACCGAGTTGGTAATGACCAATGAGAGAATCAGGATACCGTTGACCAGCGAGAGGTACCATTCCAGAATGTTGAGGGATGAAATCTGTAATTTTCAATGTTCAGGATACTACAGACTTCGAAGAATTTCAATTTTTCATGTTTTTTCGTGTTTTAGTTTCACTTTTCGTGAATCAAGACCAAACTCGAATCAAAAATCTCGAATATGCTTTCAAACAATCTCTGACAGTTTCAGATCGATTCAATGAGTTTGAAAAAATTATTATGAAAATTCGCAAAGGATATAAACAGTACTGCTTGTATTTTCTGGATCAAAATGACCATCAAAAGCTTCAACTTTCTCAATCAATACTCTTCGAGTAAAATCCCTTCCGTAGATTAATGAGAATTTAGTGGAAATCATCCAATTTTAACGGGAAAAATTGTGAAAAAAAGCGTTTTTCTTAGGTTAAAATCAGATTTTCTCATTTTTGTTAGTAAAAACGCTCATCCCACCTTTTAAAATTCTTTAATAAACCCACCACAAAGTAAAAAAGATATTCTTAGAACTAAAATACTTTTTGTCTAATCATATAACTTTAGTCAAAAATGATCAATTTTAACAGGAAAAATTGTAAAAAAAAATCCTTTTTCACATTAAAAAGCAGAATTTTCTTATTTCTAATCTTCAAAATACTAATTTCACCTATTAAAATTCTCTAAAAACTCACGACAAAGTAAATAAGATATGCACAAACGCAGATGCGGCAGAAGAACAGTGTCACCATGTTCAGGAGTGCGACAATTCTGAACGATGGGGACTTCTTGTCGACTCCATAGAGGTTCAGAAGACTTCGAGAATGAAGGAAGATCGAGTTCAATTCCATAAGAAGACCGAACAGGACGACTCCGAGGCATCTTCCAGTTATCTGAAACGTGAAGATTGTTCTACGGACAGTGTTCATTCATCAAATTCTGAACATTTTTAGTGATTTTATTGTCCTTCTCAGTGATTTTACGATAGTTTTAGTCATTTTTTAGTCGTTTTCAGTGAATTTTGATTGTTTTTAATAATTTCAAGGTAGTTTTCAGTAATTTTATAGTCGTTATCGATGATTTTACGGCCCTTTCAGTTCTTTCACCGTAGTTTTGGACTATTGTTTCTGGTGATTTTCGAAAAGTACTTTTCGATGATTTTATAGTGGTTTCTGCTATTTCGAAAATGAATCTCAAACAGACTTTCTGTCTATTCCTAATTTTGAAACTATTATAGGACCGCTTGGCTCATATTTCGCTAGAAAATGAGAAAAAAAAACCGTCGAAGAACATCATTTAATAGTTATAACTAAAACTTACAATAGGAATCGTGAATGCTGACAGGACAACGACGTGATGGAAGAGCAGCTCGATGATCCTAGCTGATTGTTCGTTGATCAACAGGTCAATCAGATCGTGAAGAAGGTATCCAGCAGAGAGGAAAATCTGGAAAAAAATCTTTCTAATCTGTTTGAAACTTCTCATTTCCGTACGATGAACTTCATCAAATTTCAAATAACTTTCGATTCGCTAAATTTTACTTCACAATAATAATTTTTTTCAGTAAAACTATTAATTTATAATAGAAATTTCAGATAGACTCTAAAAAATTTATTTCGAAAAATCTTTGAAAATGTTTTTCTTTATGCTTTTCTTTTGTAGAACCAGAGTTGCACAGAAGTAAAATTTTTCAAAACGGAAGTCGGAAGTGAATTTTTTAAACGGAAGTCGGAAGTCGGAAGTGAATTTTTTAAACGGAAGTCGGAAGTCGGAAGTGAATTTTTTAAACGGAAGTCGAAAGTCGGAAGACGGAAGTGAAATTTTTTCACGGAAGTCGGAAGTCGGAAGTGAAAAAAGGGCGGAAGTCGGAAGTAGAATTTTTTCAACGGTAGTCGGGAGTGCAAAAAAGTTGAAAAAACCCAGAGATATTGGATATTCGCGCATTCTCAACAGGTGATAGGTCAATTCCAGACGGATTAGAAACGATTTCACTGTTTTTTCGTTATTTTTCACGAAAAAAATTTTTTGACGGAAGTCGGAATTCCGTGCAACTCTGTGTAGAACCCTATCTCCAGTCACTCTTTTACTTCATGATAGAAGATTGCTGTTATAAAAAACACTTATCAATAGAGCACATTTCAATCTAATGAGTCACTCTGAATGACTGAAACGTTCTTTGATTCATGACTCACCAAGTTTAATCCGGCTTCACTGCTGTGGTAGACCATGTCTTGGATGAATTGCTTGTCGTACAGTAGGCAATACCCTGCCCATGCTCCACTGACCACCGAGTGGATGAATGAAACAACTTCATTCGAGATTCGCCAACGCTTGTTAGGTGGTTTCGCCTGAAATTGGAGTATTCGACTAATAAGATACGCGTTGCATACACGCAACGCTACGGAGGTCAACGGCAGCAAGGACTTTTTTCAATTTTTATTATAAAAATGGTACTACGCTCACATGGGAAGTATATGAAAGCCCGGAGAATCTATGAGGTCTGAGTGGTCTCATAGGTTTTCAAATATGGTGAAGACGATGGAACTGCTCTCAGAAGTTGCTTCACCGACCTCGTTCAGGAGTTATGGCCAAAAATAGAACTCACATGCAATTTTCAAAAAAGGGGGATCTGTGATGTTGGATAGGAAAAACTGTTGAGATTTTGAATTTTATTGAATTTTAAAGGTTCGAGATGCACGGAAAACTCAGTCTGTCTGGATTCTGGAGCTCGATTCCGAAGTTACATGCATCTGAAGTGGACGTTAAAAATCGTCCAACTTTCACCTTCTGTAACTCGACTCCTAGAAGATTTCCAGAGGCGAGACCTATTCCAAACGATTCAGAATGATTGACTCTATCAATTCCTACGTTTTCAGTCGATTCTGTGACAAAAATTTTTGGGTCCAAAATTGGAAAGAGTTACACAAGGGTTCATAGTATGAGCCTTGATCGCAAGTGATGAATCGTTGTAGTATTTCTCGGGCAAAAACGTGTATCAAGTGAGAATCGAACTTTGCCGTGAAAAATGAAATGCGTGAGCTTTGACCACTCTACCACGGAAGACACAAATTTTTGCGTCAACTCCATGTTCACTCATTCGCTCCTTTTCACGACAGAATTCTTCAACATTACAGATCCCACTTTTTTGAAAATTGCGTGTGAATTCTATTTTTGGTCATAACTCCTAAACGAGGTCGGTGAAGCAACTTCTGAGAGCAGTTCCATTGTCTTCATCATATTTGAGAACCTATGAGACTACTCAGACCTCATAGATTCTCCGGGCTTTCATATACTTCCCATGTCAGGTTAGAACATACGTGTTGCAAAGACACAACGCATCGCTAAAAAATACTCGAAATCAAAAATGACTTTAGAAAACATGAAACTGGAATTTCTGACTATATTCTCATATAAGATCGGTAATAAAACCGCAACTGCGCTCCATCCTACATACACGTCATTCAGTAGAATGCACAGATTTACTATCCCTATGTATACATGCTTAGGCTGAACCTAAACCAAACCCAACCTGTAAGCTTAAAATAGAGGTGTTCAGTAACATTTAGATTTAAAGTAACAACAAAACTGAATTCATAACTAAAAACAGTTCATACTAAATTCTAGCGTAACTGTAGAAAGTCGGGGAATTTTACTAAATGCCAACATACACGCTTTGCTTACACGTGACGCAAGGGAAATAAAACTTACCGACAAATCTCTACTGTCGCTGTTGCTCTCTCGTCCAGCTGTAGCACGAATTCCGAAGTAGGAGAACGTCCGATATGTACATTTACCGAAAAGGTACCATCGAACCACGAACTGGAGCACGCGAAAGAATACAAATGAGACGATCACCTGAATTTTCATTTTTAGATTGAGATCGACCGACGGGCGGAACATTTTATGGAAGGTAGTCGTTAAAAGCTGAATTGTTTTATCTAGAATTATTAACAGGAGATCCACAATCACGAATTGATCGAAAATCTTTCCAAAATGTAAAATTGGGGAATTTTCAGCAAACTTACGCGAGAAAAAGTTCAAATTACTCTGAAAATCATACCAATAGCGACCCATGTAAGTAAATCGCATTTTCCTTTCCAATATTAATCCAATCAGTGATATACACAAAATCATAATCATGGCAGTTTTCTGTTTTGTTAAAATTCGATATTGAAGAGTTTTTGTCACAATCGGACATTTGTGGAGTGTAGAAATGCGTGGGAAAGCACGTTTCGTCTCGTTTTAAGGTTCACGTAGATAATAAAACTAACCCATAAACATCCTATGAGAAAACGATGCCATTGCTCCTTTGACCAGTCCGTGAACATGTTGAACCCTGCGAATAGGTAAAATAGTTGGAGACAAACGAGTGAGAAATAGGTAAGTTTTGGAATGAAACCAATCGCGAATGGAAAAGAAAGGTGAAAAATATTTACTCTAAAATTTAGCCAACGGACCTATACTATACACAAAATACCGGAGAAAAACAATTTAGGATGCGAGCTGAGCAATAGTGGCACTGACTTTTTCTTTGGAGAGGTCTTCAAGTGAGGCGACTTTCTCGACACCGTGTTCGTATCTGGCAAAGACTCTGAAACTCTCAAGTTCTGAAACTTGCTAATTTCATCATATTCACCTTGGGACGATTCCGGATGCTTCACGAATCAGGATCGGGAATTGTGGATTCGCCTTCTTCAGAGCAACATAGTCGTTTTCGACGAAAGCACGAACTCCGGCTGAAGCTGGGCTGGATTGGCAGAGGTGGATTCGGAGCTCACGAAGGGCGGTACCAGCAAGACGGATGGACATCTGAAGAAAGAAATTCACTAATAAATCAAACAAATCAGGTCAATAGAGAAGAAGAAACGTTTTCGAATGAAAAATTCGTGAAAGTAAAAGCTATTATAGAGTGAGTTTACGTCTACAATACAATTATCTGTCACGAAAACAATGATTTCATTTTTAAATTTATGCCGGAACAGTGAAAATGTGACTAAAAGCTAGCAGTACGAAGAAACAGCGAGAAGCGGGAATTAAAAATAAAAAATTCGCCCCGCCTCTTCTGTAAGTTTTAAACTAGCGTTCTGCAATCGGTGCGCAGTTTTCTATAAATTGTTTTTTTGTTTTGATACTTATCAAATGGTTTTCGCATCGCGATGCATCGAAACTAATAAGTAACACAATTCATCTTTCTCTTTTATTGTTCCGATTTCATCGTTCTTCCATTTTTCATCTTCGAGTTCAGGAGTCCTCTCCACTTCTGCCCCAATGGCTGACAAAGAGAAAGGTCCAATCGTCGGTGACATTATTGCGACTCAAAGAGCTACGAAACCCGTGAGTTTTTCTCATACATTTGTGCAGTTTTTGTGATAGCCTAGCATGCTTAATTTTCAGATCGAAGACGAATTCAATCGTCCAACAGGAACCGTCAAATGGTTCAATGTTGCAAAAGGTTTCGGGTTTGTGATCGACGATGAGACTCAAGAAGAACTCTTTGTACACCAGGTAAACTATCCTCCGAGACGTTTTCTATTCGATTTTTTTTCAGTCCAGCCTAAACATGGGAGGCTTCAGAAGTTTGGAGGAGGGCGAACGTGTTTCTTATTTCATCAATGTTCGTGCTTCTGGGAAGGAGGCTACAGCGGTAAGAGAATTTTTCCGCATCGGCTAACCGCAACGCATGAAACTGTTCTCATTCCAGGTATCTGCTGCTGTTCCAGGGAATACCTTGAAGGGTAGCAGCATTAGACCACTCGGAAAGAAGAAGAACACCACTCTCCGTTGTTACAAGTGTGGTAAATTTGCGAAACATAAGGCGAAGAACTGCCCGAACATCGTGACTGATGACAAGGTGATCTTTGAAATCATATTTCTAAAACTTACCGCACTTTTTTAGAGAAAAAAACATTGAATTTCCAGGTATGCTACACTTGCAACTCTACTGGTCACAAGAGCAACGTCTGCCCAGTAAGACAAGACGAGAAAGATGAAAAGAAAAAACTGAAAGAAACCAAGAATGCTGTTGAGAAGAAGGAACCAGTGAAACTGGAAGAGAAAGGCGAAGACGCTTGATTTGTAATTTTTTATTTTTTTGTTACCCAACTCAGGAATCTTTATTTAACCCTCAGGTACCCAATTTTTTCGATTCTTCAAAAACCTCAGGAAAGCCAGCGCAGAAATTTGAATTCGGTATGTTTAGGATGGTTTTTTCAGCTTTCAGATTAAAAAAACGTTTTTGATTTTTTTTGGAAAAAACAGTGGGATGAAGTTTTCAATCCTAAAAACATTCACCGAAAAACCGAATGAAAATATCTGTTCGCTACCACTCAGGAACCCCTCTTCAAACCAGGTATATATAACCCCATAACTCAGGAATATTGATTGATCTTCTACGGACCCAACAATTGAAACATTCTTGTTCTTATTCTTTTTAAAGCATGTGATTTTAAATAAAAAAGTTTATAGCACAGCTGCAAATTGCTTGACGAGAAGATCGTCTTGTTTCAGTTCGTTGTACTTCGAAGTGATCTTGACGTCGAGATCGATGATTTTTCGCTGAATGTTGGCAGCTCTGCAGATATCCTAAAATTATTTTTTGGTTTCTTCTTTAGAAAGAAAAATCACAGTAATTCTGTGGCAAGTAAGTTTAACCATGGATTAATTTCTAAAGAAACATGAAAATATATTATAAATACTTGTTTTGTATTTCTGAGAAATATGAAAAAAAATTGATGTTGCAACATGTTGTTCACTCACTTTGTCAATCAAAAGATTTATTTGTCTCGTTGTATCTTTTTATCTTTAATACAGTATCGAGAGAGGAAAAATGATCTTTATCAATGTTTTCAAACATTTCTCAATGTGTGGATTGAAACTTTTAAAATTATATGTAAAAAATAGATTTGTTACAAAATTTTCATCTGCTTCCATTTGTCGTTTTTTCATCTGTTCGCGAATGTTGAGACTTAAATTCTTTCTCCATTTGATTTTAATACTTTTTCCTAGTAGATAAATGTTGTTTGAACACAATCAGAAGTTTTAGAAAGTAAACATACTTCTTTTTTTATACTAGACCAGAATTTCCTCTAGAGAACATACCTTGACAGAATTCCTATACTGAGATCGGGCTTGTTTCGCAGAAAGTGGCTCCAGAACTCCAAAGGGTCTGAACTTCCCGGAATGTTGAAGTTCAGACTTCTTCTCATCTTTTTTCTCCGTTTCATCGTCACCTTTCTTCACTTCTTCGGTTGCTTTTGATTTTCTATTCACAACGGTTTCCTCTTCATTTTCATTTTCAACAAGCTCGAATTGACCTGTTGATGTCTCCGCAATACTGAAATTTCTTGTAATCGAACGTTTAAAAAACTTTTTTAACTTCCAAAAAATATAGCCATTTTTCAATCATTTTCAGATTGGTAGTTTTCGAAATCTTTCAAAAAACATGGTCGAACCAGTAATTTTCAGAAAAATATAGCTGTTTTCAGCTTAAACTTGCCATCTCGCTTTGAAAATTACGTGACACAATCGAAAATATTCGATAACTAACAGATTTTTACTCTAAATTGGAAAAAACTTACAAAACACTAGGTACCAAATCGTTCAGATCTGTTGTAGCAACGCTCGACAGAGCTAGTCCGTTGAGAGCTCTGGAAAAATGATGCCATTTTTAACTCATTTTTCAGTTTTTCATAGAATGTTCCGCTTTTTCTGATAGTCATCGGAAAACATTCTGTGTCTTTTGTTTTTGAATTTTTTTAATGAAAAAAATATTTTCGACTGCTTCCTCCGCTGAACTTTGTTGGCGTAAAAACACCAGTTGAATCTTTGAAGCAAATTTCTATGCAAATCATCGGAAAATACCTTGCTTTACTAACAAAACACGCCGCAGATGACAGAACTTCATTTAAATTGGCCTGCTCTTTCACGTAATCATCAATAAGTCCAAGACGTTCGAATAGTAGATCATTCAAGCTTTCCATCTGCAGAGTAATCATTTAACATAAAAAGGCATAAAGTTCAGAAAAAATAATGCTTAAGCATGCTAGCAAGCTTGAAATAAGAATCACATATCTAGCAAAAAGTCTAACCGATTTCAAACTCGCGGCAGTCGCATTTTTGTAAACTGAATACGGTAGGGTCGGGACTCTCACAACGAACAGTTAGATCTTTGTGGATTTAAATTATTATTCCTACTTTCAGTCCATTGAAATTAAAGGCGCATTACTTAATCGTTCATGTTTTTCGAAGCGAAACTGCTACGGTAACTAAGAAACCGATTTACGGAGGTCAGACTTTTTTACAGGTAGAGGAAGATATGTGAGAATGGCAAAATGTAAACTGCAGAGTGTCCGCAGAGCGCAGAGCCGCAGAGTCAATTTTTGTTTCAGCTTTCGGAAAATTCCAAATAACACGTACGGTTCCTAAATAGGCTTACATGGGATTGCCACCAGGACACACTAAAATTGTGAATTCTGACAGGTCTCTAAGGTTTTCGAATGTGCTGAAGATGATAAAACTGCTCTCAAAAGTTGCGGAACAAGCCTGGGTTTCGAGTTATGACCGACACCAGTTTAACATGTAAATTACAAAGAAAAGTGGACATCTATCGATTTATGATGGTATCCATATATCAACTTTGCCTCCATCCACAAAAATGTGTGAGCTGTCGCCTAGTGGTTAAGACTTACGACTTTCGCTTTTGGTTTCGAGGGTTCGAATCCCACTCGTTCCGTTCTGTTTTGCTTTTTTCATGATGATTGTTTACTTTTTCGATAATTACAGTCACTCATTGATATGATTGTTCTCGAAACTCGTGAGTAGCAACATCGATGTTTTTTTCAAGGATATACTGGTATACGAGTAGAACCCTCTTACTGTTGAACAGGATACCATACTTGAATCAGCCATACTCACAGTACTACTCAATCCGAACCCAGGTAATTATAATCGATGGAAAAAATGCAGATTTCATTGTTTAGTGACAAGTTGACCCATGTGGGTGATTTGCTGAAGAAGGACGACATTGTCCAACTATAGTAGTACTTCGTCGCATAATGAAGTGCAATTTCATTCCAGATGATTGAGAAATGCTTATACATTGATTGGTTAGAACTACAAAAAAAAACAATTATAATCGTGAAAAAAAGCAAAACAGAATGTAGCAAGTGGGATTCGAACTCTCGAAACCAAAAATGGAAGTCTTAAGTCTTAACCACTAGGCGACCAAAACACATTTTTGTGGATCGAGGCAAAGTTGATATATGGATACCATCATAAATCGATAGATGTCCACTTTTCTTCGTAATTTACATGTTAAACTGGTGTCGGTCATAACTCGAAAACCAGGCTTGTTCCGCAACTTTTGAGAGCAGTTTTATCATCTTCAGTACATTCGAAAACCTTAGAGACCTGTCAGAATTCACAATTTTAGTGTGTCCTGGTGGCAATTACATGTTAGGTAAGGTTCTAAGCACAAGTACGTTCCAGAAATGGGGGTCCGATTTTTCCTAAGCCTGATATAAGAAAAAACTCTGCGGTCGCTCTGCGGCTCTGCGCTCTGCGGTTTACATTTTGCCATTTTGCCAATAAGAATCAAAGAATAATAAAACGGCAATAGTGCTCCAGGGCTAACATCGTGTCGATTTACCAGATTTTTTTCTTTTTTGGCATTTATTTTATTATGGCATTTAGGAAAACACGGAAACGCGCAGACCGCGGACGTCAGACCACCTCTTTTTTTTCTAGGCTTAGGTAAGGCTGGGACCCCAATTTTTTTTGTGGAAATTAATCAGCACTATTTTTAGGCTTAGCTTATGTTCGAACAGGGGGTCCCAACCTTACCTAAGCTTAGAAAAATAGGTGGTCTGCGCATTTCCGTGTTTTCCTAAATGCCAATTATTATTCTTACTTTCAGCCCATTGAAATTGAAGGCGCATTACTTTTACGTTCTTGTATTTCAAGGCGAAACTGCTACGGTACTAAGTAACCAATTCACGGAGGTCAGACTTTTTTACAGGTAGAGGAAGCTATGTGTTCAGGAAAACACGGACATCGGCAGGCCACCTCTTTTTCTAGGTAAGGTTTGAACTCCTGTTCGAACATAATCCTAAAAATAGTGCTGATTAACTGATTAATTGACACAAAAAATGGGGTCCCAACCTCACCTAAGCCTAGAAAAAGAGGTGGTCTGCCGGTGTCCGTGTTTTCCTAACTGCCTTCTTCTTCTATGACGACAATATATTACGTTTTACTAAATTCCTTTTCGGCATTTTATCTTCATCAGTTACAATGCTTTCTGGTTCCAATAAAAGTCTGTATTCAACTCGACCGATTCATCATCAGTCGTGAGATGTTGGCATCAGAGGTTGAACTTTCGGATCTGAAGGTATTTTTTCATTCGAGTGAAAATTTAAGTTGCGTAATTGAATAGGAGAAGTAATATCTCTCTTCTTATATAAGAAATGTTATAAGGTGACGATTTGAAGGTCTAATCGGACTAAAAATGCACATCTAGTTCGAATTTCAAGTCAAATTAGGAGTTTGTCTGCTTTCATATTCAAACGTGTCCCTAACGTGACTTTCCGTTTTCGGTCTTTTCACATTCGTAAAACATCTATTTTTTAGAGTTAGAACTTCTACGAAACCACTCCGTAAAATTGAGACGAGTAATGTGAAAAAGGTCACGTTAAGAAAATATTCGACTATCGAAACTTTTAAAAATGATAATAACTCAAGATTCTCGAGAAATTGAACATTTCAGGCCGCCTATTCACATGGGAGCATCTTATCCCCGAGCATATTGTCAGCCAGGAATACCAGTACTACCACCAGCACCACAGATAACATAGTCGACGCGCATCATTAAAGAAGACGATGAAGAGCAAAGAAAGATCCAGAATGGTCACAGGCTATCTTGTCGGTCAGTATTTTTTATGAGAACAGAATTTCTCAGAGAAGTACAATAAATTTTTAAATTAAATGTACTGTCGTTTTGACTGAGTTACAGAAAATACATGAAAAAATGCGATAATTATTTCTGACCATTTCCATAAGGTGCAATCGTTTGTTTTAGAAAAAACTATAGTTTACAGTTTAAAAAAGAAAACATTGTTTCTGTTTCTAATAAATTTTCCCTGTGCATGGGAAGAACATCGACGTTCAAGTAAAGAGAGGTGTACGACAAGGGGACTGCTCCTCACCGACACTCTTCTCCCTGGCTCTTCAGCATGCACTGGACAGAATAAATTGGGAAGACAGAGGGATCAAAATCAACGGAGAAAGACTAGCTCACCTGGAATTCGCCGATGATCTTCTTATATTCGCAAACTCGTGTAAAGAGCTGGAAGAGCAACTTAACGACATCAGCCGCGAAGCCAAGAAGTCGGGTCTAATCTTCAACTACAACAAAACTGTGGCATTAGTGAACGACCACGCCCATATTGAACCAATCGTTTGCGACGGTTACGACATTGCTGTAGTCAAAGAAACTCGTTACCTTGGAAAGATCCTGAAGCACAAGATCCCACTCAAGAAGGCCACAACGAAGAAAGACGAGGTCCAACTGTACCCTGAGACATCAAGACGGATTCGAGCAGGATGGGCCGCCTACAGCAATATCAAGGAAGCAATCAAGCTCACTGGTAACAAGGTCAAAAAGAAAGAGCTGCTGAACCAATGCGTCATCCCAGCTTTGCTCTACGCAACAGAAACCTGGCAATTGCTTCTGTCTGAGATAGGAAGACTGCAACGCACGATGAACAAAATATGTGAAGACGCAGACGTCGACGCTGATGATTTTGTTATTCTGAAACGAATCACGGAACGGAAGCTAGCGTGGGCAGGGCATGTCGCTCGACAACCGCCTACCCGATGGTCAAGAAAAGTCACCGAGTGGACACCTCTGGGACAGAAAAGGAAAGCAGGTAGACCTCCTCTGAGATGGAGCGACGACATCATCAAAGCGAGAGACGATTTTCTTCACATCCGTTCTATGTCTGGTCAGAGAAGACGTGCTGGCATACTGGTGAGAAAGACTCCGTGGTCAACGTTGGCAAAGGACCGTTCAACCTGGAAGTTTCTGATCCACGCCGTCACATGACAACGCGAACAATGGATCTCTGAAGTATCTGAAGTAAGTACTCGAGTTTCAGATCCACAATATTACCTACACTCTGCAGTGAATTATATTGAACCTGATCAATGTGGCAACTATTTCTCCAACTCGAGTAAAAAGGTATAATTTTGTAACCTCAAGAAAAAGCATACTCAATCAAAAACATTTCGTTTCGTAGGCTTTTTTTAAAGAACATTTTCCTGACTTCGGAATGGTGAGCATTTGCCTGATACGCATAAAATCTGAACAAAGTACAGTATTCGACTGCGTTAAGAAAAACTATGGAATCGTTAACACATTCAGTGTTTTAAGAAAAACTAATATGAAACAAGAATAAAATGTTTTTTTTTCATCTAGCATCAACAGCTTAAACGTGTTTAGACCTGTTTTTACGATCCTTTTCTCAAATTCAATTCTCGACACTAGAGTTATAGGGGAAGTTAAATTTTTCAAAATTAAAAGTTTTTCTTTCGTTTGAAACATGTTCTACGCTTGAGATGCTGTTCGTGGAAAAAACGATCTCAGAGGCGATATTGGAATTCTGCACGGAGATGGGACTGACACATCTGGACATACGTTAAGAAATAATCTCACGCTGCAACTCGGAGGCATACACAACAAGATAAAAGTTGAGGTGAGTGAAAAAAGTTCTTTCGATCTGCATTTCATTATTCCAGGTTGTCAAAGTACAGTGAGAAGGATACGAAAATCGTCAAGCGTTTTATGTTTGTTTTTTGCGTTAGTGTTGTCAAATTACGTTGTGTTTTAGATGAATTTTTCATTCAGTGGTTGGTATACGAAAGAAATATGAAAGAAAATGTCCAGTAAAAAAATAGTTGACGATGTCAAGTACATTTCGGCTTTTCATCTAAGTTGATTTGGTTCTCCTGTTTTACGACTAGCACGTGAAAATTTCTCCTAATTAGATCGTAATCAAAGTATCCTGGTGGGTAGACAGCTGGAATGGATTTTAAAAAATTCTTCGTGTTCCGAAATTTCAACGAAAGAAGGCGATTCTGAAGAGAGGTATTAACACAGGTCGAGAGAATAATTTTGTGATATCTATACATACAGTAAAAATAAAAATACGACCATGTTTTGTAAGACGTGCGATTTATAATAGTGATGTTCAATAGTTTTGAAAAAATGTTGGAAGTTCACGTGAAAATAAATAAAATTTTTTCAAAGTGATCCACGAGTTTTGAACGACGTGGCAGTGATTTCTAAGGGAATTTCGAATCATTCCCTCGTTTTGAAAGATGGAGATGAGGTTGGACCCAGCAGTTGCGTTCTTCGCGTTACTCTTCTACACTGTTTTGCTTGCTTCATGTGATCTGGAGAGGTTGGAATCTTGGAAGTACATTTACGGTGAGCTTGATACTGTATACTGAATGAAAATCCATTCAGGTCCGTTTTCCGCGTTGAGTGGAGTTTCGCCAGTATTAAATGCTTCGCGCCACTTCGTTCTCTGTTCCAAGAACAAGCCATGTAGGAAGGACGTGGAGTTTTGTGGAAATCCTGTTCCGGAATACCAAAAAAAGAGTGAGGACGAGTTCTTCTGCTATCCACGTTAGTTGTTCTTGAAGCTTGCCTGACGACAAAGGTTGTTTCAGTTGATCCTTACTATCGCATACATCGAACATGGCGTAGGTGTGAGCGTAAAGGTAAGGCGTGTGGGTGAGGAGAGAGTTAGAGAGAGAGAGAGAGAGAGAGAGAGAGAGAGAGAGAGAGAGAGAGAGAGAGAGAGAGAGAGAGAGAGAGAAGAGAAGGTCATACTACATGTTGTTTTAGATGAATGTGACCCCACGCAGATCTGCTCCGTTGAGGCTGGGACTCATACGCTTCCTGATGATTGGATCAAATCGTATGTAGACGTTAGGTGCACAGAAGGAGAAACAATTCTGAATCAACAAAAGTATTGCCCCCATAACCCGGACATACAAAAAAGAAGCAAGGCAACGGGAAAGTCGGAACATTGGTTCAGGTACACCTGTTGTAGTCATGCTATGAAACGTCAATTTAAGATACAAGCAGTTCTTCAAACTCGACAACAACGATATATCATTGTGTTGTAACGGTGAGCGAGAGTATCAGATGTTGATAGAATACTGCTTCAGTGCAACTACCCGAAGACACCTGTGAAAACGATCAACATCCTGTCTCAGATTTAGAGTCGATCTACACCAACTTCAATTGTACGACTTCGGACCAATGCAAAACATTGAATTTCGGGAGTAAAGTATTGCGAGAAGGGACCTACAGCTGCGGGAAGGGCAGAATCTGCTGCGAATCCAATGACGACCCTTGTCCGGGGAACAACGTGAAAACTGCTACGGAGAAGAAGTGCAATAAAGACGGGGACTGCGACAAGAATGGGTACTGCTGGAACTGGAGGTGTTGTCCACAAGGTAGATCTGCATCAAAAGTAGTTACAACACCACTTTCAGAGATTCCAAAGGGACCATATTGTCTGGCAGATGCGAAAAATGGTGTTGTGGGCGGACTTCCCTACTTTGAGAGGCCTACCGGTATTTTTTTGAGACTAACCCTCACAGTCCTTTTCCAGGTCAGTGGTGTTTTCTGGGAGAGAAGAACTTTTTTGGTGAACCCCACTCGTTCGTCCAAGAAAGCTCTGACGGTTGTCCTGAGAACTTCCTTCTTGTCTATACCAACTCTGGTCGTATTTGTGTACTGGACCCTGTCGTAAGTTCAATCGTTCAATAGCTCTATTGAATCTATTACAGATTGACAAAGAGACTCTTACTGGTATTGAAGTGCAGAAAGTCAATGATCTCGAATACTTGATGAAACATCGTGAGCGAAAATAGAGAAAGAGAGAGGGGAGAGAGAGAGAGAGAGAGAGAGAGAGAGAGAGAGAGAGAGAGAGAGAGAGAGAGAGAGAGTGAGAATTTAAGAATGTATTGATGGTCGCCAGCCAAGTAAGAAATGCAGAAAATCGTCCGATTGTCAAGGCGAGTGCGTTCAGCCATCTCCGACAAGTTCCGAGAGGTTCTGCTGTGGTAAGTTGAAACATGTACTGGCCGAACATTCTCCACTTCAGCAAGAAGTTACTGTGCAAAGTCGAGTCTAGCAAACAGCAAAAAGGCAGAAGACGTACCTTGGCGGGACACATTCAATGTTTACAGGGTAACTTTCATTTTCACCTATACTTCCGGAAGTGTAGAATGGTTCTTGCTAAAATTCGAGGGAGAGAGAGAAAATTATTTTACCAGCTAATTTAGTGCATAAGCGTAAAAACTCCAGCTGTCCGAAAGTAACGAGCAATGTGGTATACAAAACACAGCTGTTCTGATGTTAACGTTATATTTTTTTTACGTTGACATTCGTTGATGAAATGTTGGAGACATAATCCAGCAATGTTAAGATTTTATGAAAGTTTTTATTTTTGGCCATAACTAGGTTCCAGCTCGAGCGATCACCCGAAATTTTTCTTTGAAGTTACTTCAAACAATTAGATACATTTCAATAATAATGAAATGTGAGTTACCTCCCAGAATTCAGGTTCAATGACCCAGTCTAGCGGGATTCCTTGTAACATGGTTTGAGACATACTTTTCTTTCATATTCTGAGCGTTCTGTTTCTCAACTGTTGTTAAACATGTTTTTCGAGGTATGAAACACTTGCTAGGTTAAAACTGTACCACGACCATGACAATACTGGAGAATTATTCTGTCAGTAACATTTTGTCACAGTAGCGTGGCAGGGTTTGAGATCGTTTTCCTTCTGTTAAATAGAGTTCTGCCCATCATTTCAATAGCAAAAACATAACACATTATTTTTGTATATTTTTGTTTAGTCCATCAATTATAACTACGGAAATAGTGACCAAAATGTCGACTCTACGTGCAGCATAGAATTCTCAGAACAGCAGCTCGGGGTACCGTCTACGTGCCATTCATAAAATCGAAGCGACAGTTGCACAATCTGATTGAAAGCATTGTTTTATCACTAACAAACAGTTTAAACTTTGAATCGATGATTCACAGAAAGTTTTACTGTAGTTAGAATTAGAGTTTTTGCACACACCAAAATGCGCGGAAATATTTGTCATTAAAGTCGCCATAATAATCACTATTTCCGTAGTTAGGACTGAGGGACTTAACAAAAACGTGAAAAAAAATATAATGTGTTTTATTTTTGCTATCGAAATTTTGTGTAGTACATCATTTCACAGAAGGACAACGATCTCAAGCACTGCCACGCTACTGTGCCAAAATGTTACTGACAGAATAATTCTCCAGTAATGTCATGGTCGTGGTACAGTTACCACCTAGCGAGTGTTTCATACCTCGGAAAACATGTTACGCAACAGTTGGGAAACATAACGCTCAGAATATGAAAGAAAAGTATGCCTCAATTCATGTTACAAGGAGTCTCGCTTGACTGGGTCATTGAACCTGAATTCTGCACATCTTTTGACATATCCGCTTCTGCTCTGGTAAATGAAATGACATTCATATGAGTTGAAATGAAACTTATATGAATTGATATAATTCGAAAACGTGACCGAGGTCAATCTCATTTCACCTCATATCAATCTCCCTTCTCATATCAATGCGATTTCGACTCATACCAATGTGATTTGGACTCATATGAATCTCCCTTCTCATATCAATGTGATTTCGGCTCATACCGATGTGATTTGGACTCATATGAATCTCCCTTCTCATATCAATGTGATTTCGACGCATATGAATTTGATTTCGGTTCATATCAATGTGGTTTGGACTCACATGAATTTCCCTACTCATATATGAGTTCTATTTAGGCTCATATGATTGTGCCATCATCTAATATGAAAATATTTTTCTCTCAATAGTTTATTGGTAGAAAACAACAATTATCAATGTATAAAGTCCGGCGTCATGATTCGTTGAATTCTTGCTCGTCTTCTCTTCCGAAGTTTCTTGACGTCGTGCTGCAATAAAAGCTTTGTTGAAATTAAACATAGAAAGTTTTCGTTCTCCATTATCATTTTAGAAAGGAAGTATTGTTGCTATTAATTTCGTAGGCTGTCGATACTACCATCACAATAACGGTGCATTACCAGATTACAAACTACATATAGAATGTATCAAGAGCAAAAGTATATACTTTGCTTTAAGCGCAACTTCTGTTTTTCGAAGCGGAATTTCTATGACGATAAGTATCAAATTTTGTGGCCATTTGCAATTTATGCAACCTTCCAAAATCTACAAAGCTACTGTTTTTTATAAGCCCGCAAAATTTTGAGTAAAAAACTGAGGATTGTGAAACGTATTATCATTGAGCAGTGACAGAGTACTGAAAGACGGAAGTTAGAAACTGTTCAATATAAAGTTTGAAAGCCAACTCTTTTTCGTTTTTTTGTTCAACGCAAAGTGGACAAGTGAGAGAACAACTCTAGAGTTGTTTGAGATAAGCTGAGTCTTGAAAACACAGGTAAACTGAGCATTCAACGATACAAAGTTCCTCACCACTGTCATTTTAACACTGAACTCGAGAGTGTAACCAAAACAAAAAAAACTAACTTCGAGTTCTTAATTGTACTCCCGACGCGCGACTTGAACTGATTTTATACTCTAAAAATTTTTTTTAGAATTCCGGTGAAGTTCCGGTGAATTCAAAATTTTCACCAGAAGTTAACCGGAATTTCACCGCAATTTCTACACAAATTCACCGCAATTTCTACACAAATTCACCGCAATTTCTACGCAAATTCACCGCAATTCTCCACTCAAATTCACCGCAATTCTCCACTCAAATTAACCGCAACTATACTTTTTCAAATCGTGGATTCTTTTGGAAAACACTAGAACGCAGATCAGTATTATAAATTTATTATATAAAAAATTAAAATAATTAATGTCATCGAAGATGGGGAATACAACTTCTATAGGTCAAGGGGAGAGCGGTCCGCGAGTCATTTGCAGTGAGTTGTCCCATGTTCCTATGAATCTTCCTTTCTGAAAATCGATAATAAACACTTTTCTAAATAAAACGAGTGCCAAAGTATCAGAGTTGAACGGGTACGTTTTTTGTTAAATCTGAATGAAAAAAGCAACATATGGAAAAATCTGTCTACTAACTACGCAGAACCCAGCTCGAGTCTGATACTGGGTAAAAAGTTCAGCGGGGCATTATGTTTCAAAATATGTATTACAAGTCAAAACATGGCACAAGTTTATATTCTGACTGCATGTAGAACCCAACTCGACTCTGATACTGGGTGAAGAAACCAAAAAAACTAACCTCGAAGAGTTCCAGCACCTGTTGCCCGACGGGAATGCGGTATCTGCGATGTGGCACGGCCAGTGCTTCGGATGGATAGCTCACCTTTCTGAAAATCGATAATAAACACTTTTCTAAATACAATGAGTGCCAAAGTATCAGAGTTGAGCGGGACTTTATTTTTCAAAATATGTATTACAAGTCAAAACATGCCATAAGTTAATATTCTGACTGTATGTAGAACCCAGCTCGACTCTGTCACAAACTTAAGAAATAATGAAAATAACCTCGAAGAATCCAAGTGCCGTATGACTTTCAATGGTGGTTCGAATTGCCTGGTTGGCAGGTCGAAGTCATCTGCAGATCCCCATGGGGGAGAAAGTTTATCTTCTGAATAGGTCGCTCTGCTTTCTGAAAACTTGTAGTGAAAAAAATTTATGAATCAAATGAGTTCCCAAGTATCGGAGTTGAGCGGGTCATTATTTTTTTTATTTATTAAAAATCGAAACGTGACATAAGTTTTACTCTGACAGTAGGCAGAACCCAGCTCACCTCTATTACTAAACTTAACATGAAACTAACCTTTAGGATTACGACTGCAACATGAATGTGTCATTTAGAACAAACCGCATACCTCTGAAAATAGGATTATTACAAACAAGTCTGCTTGTTATTACAAATGTGACAGAAAGTGAACTAACCTTGCACTGTTCAGCAAAATCAGCCTTGTACTCTAAAATCTTCACGGGTCTGGTTTCCGGAATCACATGACCTCGTCTGGGCTTGAGGCAGGGTGTTTGTTTGACAATTGTGGGTTAAAATTTTCGTGTCGGGTCGGATGATGAATTGGGAACATCTGAAAAATAGAGAAAATTTACAACTTAAGAAGAAAATTATTTTTCAACAACTTAAGAAGAAAATTATTTTTAATATATGAAATGAGTTAGGACATTGTTTTCAAAAAAGTATCATAACACAAGTATGAGTTGTAAAAAAACTAGTTGTATATACGAAATTTTTCCGTAGCATAAAAAATGTTTTCGAAATGTAGTTTTAGATGGTAAAGTGATGTTTGGAAAAGTATGTTGAACGAGTTAGTAAAAATTATCATGAAAAATATTCTTTTTTTCTTGAATAATATAATAAAAAACCAATTTGAAAACTAAGATAAAAGATAAATAGGATATTGAAAACAAAAAAAAACAATTGTGAATATTGCTGGTTACGATAACATTGAAATTTCGTTGCAAGACACTTTCCTTCACGCAATTCACCGGAATTCTCACTTTTTTCAAATTCACCGGAATTCTCACTTTTTCTTCTCAAATTCACCGGAACTTCACTTTTTTTTTCAAATTCACCGGAACTTAGCATCGTTTTCCCCCCTTTCCCATTTTCACCGGAATTTCACCGGAATTCTGAAAAAATTTTTTAGAGTAAGCGCACGATAGACGTAGGCCCCGTGTGACCGGAAGACGTCGACAAGCATCTAGATCTGCAATAGTACGTTAAATGAACTTATTTTCGCGAAAACTCACCAGCTTGTTTCTGTTAACGACAGGCTTATTTTCTCTTCAAGTCCTCGATGCTTTTACCGAAGATAATGTAGCGCGTCTCATCGTAACCGTCTAGGCCGAATACTCGTAAGCCTCAAACAATAGTTCGAAATTCTGAAAAATCTTGCGAAGTTATGTGTTGGCATTTAATCAGATATGAGCTTTATCAATAGGAAACCATGATCCCAATTTAGCGAATTTGACTATTTATTGTGATCGAAAAATTCGGTGAGTTCGAAATTTTCGACGTTAACTGTTCTGTTAAAAGGAAATGAAGGTAGTTAACTACCAACGTTGGTTTAATAACTAGAAGTTTCATGAAAAATCTCAACCGCTTATGTGATGCATGCACACGAAGAAAGTAAGCGAAACAAACAAGAAAAGTAATGTGTAAAAATTTTTGGACTAGAAAAAAAAAGCTTCTAGAAGGAAAAATCAATAATCCCTGTTGACTCCATATGAATTCATATGAATTTGATACTAGACAGTGAATTGATCTGAACTCATATGAATGTCCCTAATCATATGAATGTGATTTGCTTTACCACAATTCGTATGAATTCATATGAATGTGAAAACCGCATTTTGCATTCACATGAGTCCATATGAATTCCTCTACTCATATGAATGTGATATCGTTTACCAGAGTGAAAACTGACTTTTCTATCAAAGAAAATGTTTCTTATGAGAAACAAACATGAGAGAGAAATGGAAAAATCATAAAACAGAATAAACGATTTAAAAAGTTGTATGAACTAGTGAACGAAAATGGGACTGGTTTGGGAAAAAAAATGTTTAAGTTAAAAGGAAAGGAGGTCACTCACATTTCATTATTAATGTTTCTAATTGTTTGAAGTAACTTCAACGAAAAATTGAAGGTGATCACTCGAGTTTGAACCGTGTTATGGCCAAAAATAAAAACTTGCTAAAGTTTTGACCGCTACTGTACATATCTGTTTCAGCCTATAGTGAACGGTGAATGCGAAGACGGATTTGAACCAGGAACTATTGCATATAATAATCGTCCAACATGCTGTCGTATGTCTTGTTCCACGACTAGTTTCATTGTTATTTGCAGCGAAACCCTACTCGATACTGACACATAAACGAGCCAAGAAAGATCTACCTGTGATGGATGGGGATAATGTGAAAAGTTGTTACTACAACCCTTGCGACGCCAATGAGTATTGTTATGCCGTGCACAATCCGTTTTACGATAATGGTGTTGACGAGTTCTTAAAGATTTGTTACCGATGTAAGTTTTCTCAACAGAATCTCATAGGTCTCACTGTGTCTAAGCTCTGGTCTGCTCATCGAGGCACGTTTCAGACCCGATTCTACCCGGATCGGATACACCAATCTCGAAGCTCGAATTTTGCAAAGACGACAGTAAATTTCCAACAAATATTTTAAAAAATGTTGGTTTCAGGTGACTGTGGTGGGACCGGAATCAAGACATGTTATCATGGGTTCCGTACAGAGAACAACCAACCCACTGGACTCTGTGGTGAAAGTAAATAATATTATTACTATTATAAATCGAACGTGTAACAAAAATGTTTCTATGTTTTCATATATACAAGCACTCTTCAGGGGCGCTTCGCGCCCCACCTACTATTTTTTCCCGCCAGCTTCGATACTCAAAACAAAGAACAAACGAACGTCATTCAGTAAAAACGTGAACTCACAAATAACTTGGAACTTCTAGATAGCTCTATTTTTAAAAATTAAAATGCTAGGCGATAAATGGATCACGTTGAGGACACGTTTGAATTTCAAAACTAAGGAAATCCGTGACGCGCAGCAACGCGCGGTCTGATCGAATTAAAAAGTTGATGCGCATCTCCGCTTCAACAGTACCTTTCCGATGGCGTTTTCACCGTTCTGATCCGACTCCTATGAGCTGAGAACAGGCCGCGGAAAGACAGTGTGACCAAATAGCCTTTTTTCATTAGAATAGATTTATACAGTAGCGACAGAAAGTGTTTGGACGATATCATTATTCGACATATCCTAACGCTGAGTTATCGGATCGGTCTTAATGTTGCACAGATATCAGAAAAAACAGTTTTTCACATTGTGAAAAAAATATCGGGGTGATATGTACTATTCTAGCAGAAAAAAACCAAATCGGTGATCATCCGGGGTCACCGGATGAGATTTGAGAGGTCACATTCGACTGAACAGTCCTGGAAGAAGATATCAACTCCATATGGGGTCATTCTCGCCCTAGAACAGCTGGATCCACTTGCAAACTCATAAACAGAACTTTTGTTATTTTGTCAACTCTATTTGAGATCATCTAGACATGGTTAAAGACTATACGTCTTCGATCTCGTAGGCGACAACTTTAGACGTGTGACATGATAGGATGTCCTGACATGATAGAGGAAAAATATGCAATCATTATTGAGCTCAGAAAAAATTGGACCTCGAAGTCAAACCGTTTCTATTTTATGACCTAAAAACTGACCCCAGCTTGAGGATTCTCAAAAAGGTCGCCTACGAGATCGAAGACATATGTTCTTTAACCATGTCTAGATGATCTAAAATATAGTCGAAAAAATGAAAAAAATTCTTTTTCTGGAGGACCTAATTAGTGCAAATTGGGGTCAAATTCCACGTGTCACCTACACAATGTTTAACACATGCTTTCAAAACTAAGTGGCAGAGAGGTCGATTACAAAACTAATCAAAGCTTGATCATTTTCTACCCTATACCGTAGAAAAATATTTTCGTTTGCTGGGTCTCCCAGGGTGCGCCATATATTTATCGTGCGCCGTTTATATTTATCGTGCGCCGCGAATCCTAGAGCGGCGGTTCAACAGCTAGTTTTATAGATTCCAAGTTTAAGAAGTGGAATTCAGAGTTAAAGTACGTATGTGATAAAACAAACATGATTGTTGGCAAGACGGCAACGGTGAGTTGTTAACGAGAGAGAGAGAGAGAGAGAGAGAGAGAGAGAGAGAGAGAGAGAGAGAGAGAGAGAGAGAGAGAGAGAGAGAGAGAGAGCGAGAGAGAGAGAGAGAGAGAGAGAGAGAGAGAGAGAGAGAGAGAGAGAGAGAGAGAGAGAGAGCGAGAGAGAGAGAGAGAGAGAGAGAGAGAGAGAGAGAGAGAGAGAGAGAGAGAGAGAGGGAACAACAAACAACAACGACAACTTATAGATTCCAACGAATGGGAAGTGCCAAGATGGTCACGAAATTGGAATGAGGATGTACAGAGCTACTCAGACCAGTGTTCGAACTGAGAAAATCTGTTGCGGTGAGATGAATATCACATGATCGACAGCAAGAAATCTTTCAGAGATACCGTTCTCTCATGTAACATTTTCTCTTGGGATGAAAGATAGGCCGGTGATTGAAAGCGGGTCGTACAAGCAGTGCACCAAAGGCGGGGCCGAATGTCAGTCTGACAAGGAATACTGTGGAACCGCTCACAATTCGTTTTTCGACGACGGGATCGATTCAGAAGTGTTGTTTTGTTATCCACGTTCGTCTTTTCTAGAAACTTTTTGGTATTCCAGTTTTCAGTGCCAATGTTTCCTACCAACTGGAGTCTGACTGTCACTTCTCCGATCATTTGTAAGACGGATGGTAGGTCAGTCTAGATAATGTCATATCACTATTTTCAGCTGATTGCAAGAATAATGACATTTGTGTCCTGACAGCCGGTTCTTCTGATGGCATTTGTGCACTGTTCAAGTGCAGCAGAGGAAAGGCATCAAGAGCGAAAGTTGGATCTGCCTGCAAGAAGCACAGCGACTGTGTTGGAAACACCTTCCAACAGCAGCAAATGACTCTCACAGGAAAGACGGCTAATTACTTCCCGTTTGTTTCAAGCTCAAATGAAACTGACGATCAGGTTTCAGAACTACATGCATTATGAAAGTTGACCGAGTGGATGTTGGAATCTGCTGTACTGGTAAGACATCAACGTCGTTCAGTGACAGAATCATTTTAGAAGAATTACCCGAAGACGTTTGCGAGTATGGCGGTGACCCTGTGCTCAACAAGGACGGAACAAAGATTGTCTGCGGAAGGAATCTCACTATCTGTGAGGTGCAAACGACAGAAAAACAAGCAGGACTTCGGTGTGGGCCCAAGGGGCTATGTTGCAAGTCGCCAGGATATTCCCGATGCCCGGTGTCACTCATGCCGACGAGCGAGGAGAAGACCTGCAAGAAGAGTGAAGATTGTAATACCAATGGGCATTGCACCGGTGGTGTGTGTTGTCCTAACTGTGAGTTGAGACTTTTAAGAAAAAGAAAAGAGTATTGCAGATTCACTCGAACGTCCGTACTGTGCGAGTGGAAAGTACGACCAAGCGGATCTGAAGTATATGACCGTTGACTACTATTTCGACATCAATGATCGATTGTGCCTAGTCGGTGCAAGAAACAACCTGGGCGAACAACACTTAATCGGGCAGAGTTGCTCCTCGAAGTGAGTACAATTCTGATTCTCCTCACTTCGCTCTTTCAGCTCAATCTGTCCGCAAGGCGAAGTTTGCGTCACTCAAGTTACTACGGGCGGTAGGAAGTGCTACTCAAATCCTTCGGTAGGTTTCATGACGTTTTCTCGTCTAATTCATCTGTTTCAGATAGTAGTCACTACGAATTTGTATCTTCCTTTGATTATCGGTTTCGCTGTTGGATTTATTGGCTTTGGAAGCGTAGCTGTCGTCTTTTTTACTCTTAACTACAAGAAGAATATTCATTTCTTCACATTTGGAAAATCGGAGACCCTATAGCGACTACAATTTGAAGAAGTAAAATCTGGTGTTAAACTAAATTGAATTGTTTGTGATTACGTTATTTTCATTTCCATAATAAAAATTGATAGTCGAATAAACTCAAACTCTACTCGTTCTTATCATTAGATGAACTAGGTGAAGATTTAATTGTTTCTTCTTTTTTTAATGAAATTTATATCACAAAGATATTCTTGTTCGAACGGAAGTCAAAACACTGTTTCTTCTTTTCTCAATCGAAAATAACATTTTTAAGATTTAAGTGCATCTAACAATTGCGTCTTAGGTGTTGTTATGTCTAGGAATAAAAAAAATGAAATTATGTGAAAATAATGGTGAACAAATGCCGAATAAATGTGGAATTGAAATCGAATTAAATATGTGAAAACACACGTGGAACTAAAAAATTCACGACGAAAACGGAAAAAAAACCTGTCTCTCAGGTAAAACGTTCGGTGTCCTGATAGAGTAAAAACGGTGTCCGGACTGAGTCCAGCAGGTTTAGCGAATTTTACCCATATAGGCACGGTTTCTATTCTATCCAGACACGGTTTTTACTCTATCCAGACATGGTTTTGACTCTATCCAGACACCGTTTTCTATCCAGACACGGTTTTTGCTCCGCCCAGACACGGTTTCTACTCTATCCGGACACGGTTTTTACTCTATCCAGACACGGTTTTCACTCTATCCAGACACGGTTTCTATTCTATCCAGACACGGTTGCATTTAAATATTTATTGACATACTAAAAAATTTTAAAATCTGCTTTTTCTTCCATTGGTTAAAGGTCTTCTATTCTTTCCAACGCGTAGCGTGCCCAAAATCTTATTGTCCTATCAGTGTTGTCCACATGTTACGATGTTCACCGAGGTCTTCTTATTCTGAAATATTCAAATGTAAGATATGTAGATTTTTATGCTTGTATTATAACCAAACATAGGAACAAGACAGTCTCGTTTAACTCGACGCAATGAATTTAATACAATATCAGTCAGATATCACACAATCAGTATTCATGACATGAAAATTTGAAGGTTTTGAATTACGAAAATAACGACACTGGCCCTGAATCTCAGTGTTCTTGAAGCTACAGGAAAAAGAACTAGTACTTACCATTTCGAAAATAGAAGAACTTCGTGCGTCCAAAGCATATGCTCTCCTGACAGACAGAGATTGCAGTCTTCTCTAGTGTTGAAGTTGAAGGAAGCCTGTAAACTTTATACTTATTATTTGTGCAAGGTTATTTCGCAGAGAGAATATGAGAACAGGGCACAATCAATCTTTTTTATAGACAATGAGCATATTTTCGTTCGAAATGTAGTCTTTTTGAAAAATTGAGTCGCGTCAACTTGTTGAAACGGGATGAGAAGAAATTCTTTTTATTTTCAATAATCTCAGTCTGTGAAAAAATCGGGAAAAATCGTGAAAAATTAGAAAACAGAACGAAAATTTAGGATAAAAAACAAAATTCAAACACGGCAATTAGTAAAAGGCACCACTGACGCCCGGCACCATGACACCACACTGCGGTGCCAGTGGTGCCGGGTGCCGTGTTTTATCGTGTCTCATTTTAGTAAATGGCACCACAGTGGGGCGTCAGTCAAAATACTCTGACACCACAGTCGAACTCACTGTGGTGTCAGTTTCATAAATCTGGCACCACAGTCGAAGTCAGTAAGGTGTCAGTTCGAAGAACCTGACACCACAGTCAGATGAGTGGTGTCTGGGGCGTCAGGGGCGTCAGGGGCGTCAGGGGCGTCAGCGGCGTCTTTGGTCCGCCGTACTACTTTACGCAGTTAAACTTGGTCGTTGCCTGAGTATCAAACTTTTCAACATATGATACTCAACCTTCATTCTCTTATTCATTTTTAATCATTTTTTCGCCTTTCAAACTTCTGAATTTCACCTTTCAGATTTTTGGAACTGCTTCTTAGTTTGTACACTGCTGGTGATCAATCTGAACCTTGATTCACAGCAATTCTAACTTATTTAAGCAGAAAAGTGAGTTTAATTTTCCTTTAGTTGTTCAATTATCTATTGCAGGTCTCTCCATCTCTATAAATGTTGGACGATGGTTCTGGTTGAGACGTCTGGAGCTTCCTTCTTGATTTATTGAAGCCTAATCCAATTTAAATTGCACTCTGAATAAATATCCTGCCCATGTGTTTTCTTATCACAGAGTATATAAGAGTTTTCTAACCATGAAAAAACGTTATTGTAATGTTAACAATGAGTTTCCAATATTTCTGTTTCGGATTTGGGAAACTCCGGTGTCTGATATCGGCGTCGTTCCATTGTAGAAGCGGTCTGCCTCATTTCCTTTATCGTCTCGAAGGTATCGTTCATGTGAACTTTCCTAACCGACGTTGTGATGGGTGATGTGCAATGTGACCTGCATATGAGAGCTTTGCTGTAGTTATCAACTCCCAGACACCGGATTCGTGAGGCTTGATGTCGATAGTTTCGAATATAATTTTCATTATTTTTCATGAGAATCATAGTACTGAATAGAAAACTTCCAGGTTTCTGTCACATAAAGTAACAATGGGACAAAAATTGATCTGACCAGTTTCTTCCGTTTTGCTTTGTTTCTAGTGAGTTCGATGGACTCTTTATCACTTCTGTGAAGCTCCTCCAGTTCATTTCTTGATCGAGATTCCGTGAATCAGACTTCAGCTTCAGCTTCAGGATCTTAAGAAAAAAACCGTGTTTCTTCAGAAACAACAAGATGAAAACGTCCTGGAGTGAATGAATTTCAGTTAAACGGTGATAACAATGACAAAAAACTTAGTTATGCCTTTAAAACTTTAGTCTGTAATGCTCTTATATACTCTGTGAGAAGAAAACACATGGGCAGGATATTTATTCAGAGTGCAATTTAAATTGGATTAGGCTTCAATAAATCAAGAAGGAAGCTCCAGACGTCTCAACCAGAACCATCGTCCAACATTCATAGAGACGGAGAGACCTGGAATAGATAATTGAACAACTAAAGGAAAATTAAACTCACTTTTCTGCTTGAATAAGTTAGAATTGCTGTGAATCAAAGTTCAGATTGATCACCAGCAGTGTACAAACTAAGAAGCAGTTCCAAAAATCTGAAAGGTGAAATTCAGAAGTTTGAAAGGCGAAAAAATGATTAAAAATGAATAAGAGAATGAAGGTCGAGTACCGTATGTTGAAAAGTTTGATACTCAGGCAACGACCAAGTTTCACTGCGTAAAGTAGTACAGCGGACCAAAGACGCCGCTGACGCCCCAGACACCACTCATCTGACTGTGGTGTCAGGTTCTTCGAACTGACACCTCACTGAGTTCGACTATGGTGCCAGATTTATGAAACTGACACCACTGTGAGTTCGACTGTGGTGTCAGAGTATTTTGACTGACGCCCCACTGTGGTGCCATTTACTAAATTGAGATACTATAAAACGCGGCACCCGGCACCACTGACACCAGGCGTGGTGTCATGGTGCCGGGCGTCAGTGGTGCCTTTTACTAATTGCCTTCAAACACGTTCCGTAGAATTGTAAGTGGAGCGCGTTCCCACAAAAAAAATCGGTGTCTGGTTAGACACATAACAGACACGGTTTCTACTCGTCTAGGCATTGTAAACCATATGGACACCGAATTTGAAATCGGTATCTGGACAGTCTCATAATAGACACGGTTTCTACTCGTCTAGGCATTGTAAACCATATGGACACCGAATTTGTAATCCGTGTCTGGATAGACTGATATGGACATGGTTTTCACTTGTTTCAGACACCGTAAACTGTACAGACACGAAACGTTTTACCTGAGTTTTTCACGATTTTTCCCGATTTTTTCACAGACTGAGATTATTGAAAATAAAAAGAATTTCTTCTCATCCCGTTTCAACAAGTTGACGCGACTCAATTTTTCAAAAAGACTACATTTCGAACGAAAATATGCTCATTGTCTATAAAAAAGATTGATTGTGCCCTGTTCTCATATTCTCTCTGCGAAATAACCTTGCACAAATAATAAGTATAAAGTTTACAGGCTTCCTTCAACTTCAACACTAGAGAAGACTGCAATCTCTGTCTGTCAGGAGAGCATATGCTTTGGACGCACGAAGTTCTTCTATTTTCGAAATGGTAAGTACTAGTTCTTTTTCCTGTAGCTTCAAGAACACTGAGATTCAGGGCCAGTGTCGTTATTTTCGTAATTCAAAACCTTCAAATTTTCATGTCATGAATACTGATTGTGTGATATCTGACTGATATTGTATTAAATTCATTGCGTCGAGTTAAACGAGACTGTCTTGTTCCTATGTTTGGTTATAATACAAGCATAAAAATCTACATATCTTACATTTGAATATTTCAGAATAAGAAGACCTCGGTGAACATCGTAACATGTGGACAACACTGATAGGACAATAAGATTTTGGGCACGCTACGCGTTGGAAAGAATAGAAGACCTTTAACCAATGGAAGAAAAAGCAGATTTTAAAATTTTTTAGTATGTCAATAAATATTTAAATGCAACCGTGTCTGGATAGAATAGAAACCGTGTCTGGATAGAGTGAAAACCGTGTCTGGATAGAGTAAAAACCGTGTCTGGATAGGAAACGGTGTCCGGATAGAGTAAAAACCGTGTCCGGATAGAGTAGAAACCGTGTCTGGGCGGAGCAAAAACCGTGTCTGGATAGAAAACGGTGTCTGGATAGAGTCAAAACCATGTCTGGATAGAGTAAAAACCGTGTCTGGATAGAATAGAAACCGTGCCTATATGGGTAAAATTCGCTAAACCTGCTGGACTCAGTCCGGACACCGTTTTTACTCTATCAGGACACCGAACGTTTTACCTGAGAAATTAGAAAACAGAACGAAAATTTAGGATAAAAAACAAAATTCAAACACGTTCCGTAGAATTGTAAGTGGAGCGCGTTCCCACAAAAAAAATCGGTGTCTGGTTAGACACATAACAGACACGGTTTCTACTCGTCTAGGCATTGTAAACCATATGGACACCGAATTTGAAATCGGTATCTGGACAGTCTCATAATAGACACGGTTTCTACTCGTCTAGGCATTGTAAACCATATGGACACCGAATTTGTAATCCGTGTCTGGATAGACTGATATGGACATGGTTTTCACTTGTTTCAGACACCGTAAACTGTACAGACACGAAACGTTTTACCTGAGTCTTTATGTCCTTCTCTGTCCACTTGAAGTTTAGAAAGTAGGATAAGTAGGAATTTTGAAAATAAAAAAGTTAGTTACTGTAAGTTTATCTCTATGAACTTCATAAAGAATCTATCATCAGAACAGTACTGAATAACGAAATTTATGGAAAATAAACAATTATCAGACATATAATTTGAACAAGCATACTAGGTTTTCAACTCGAAGTCAGCGCTATGACGACGACGGTAAGTCTTTTGAAATTTCTTAGGTTTTTAGTAGAAAAGAGGAGAAAGAGAGATCATTTTTATTAATTTTCAAACTGATTGCTGCAGGAATCAGACTGTACTTTTTAATTCAAAAATTTCCATATTCACAGAAATGTTCATAAACTGCATTTTCCAGCTCCCCCCTCTAAAAATTTAAACGGGCATTAGCTGTGCATGCAGCTGGGCATAAGGCCGGTGTAAAAAATTGGTGTGGGCATTAGGCTGGGATTGCTCTAAACTTTGATAAGCTGGGCATTGGGATGGGCATATGGCGTGCACTGGGTGTGCATAGGATGGGGTATCTGGGCAGTGATGGGCATTATGCTGGGGTTGCGCTGAACGTCGATAAGCTTGGCATTGCGATGGGCAACGGCTGGGTACAGGATGGGGTATGCGGAAAAAAATGGGCATTAGACTGGAGTTGTTATAAACGTCGATTTGCTGAGCATTGCGATGTGCATCGGCTGGGCATATCTCCATAATTATTTTGTTGCCGGAACGTCGGCTTCTTGTCGCCATTACGTACCCCATCGCCATTACGTTGCCTCCTTGTCGTCGGTACGTCGCGTACCAGCGACGTCGCCACATGGTCGCCGGAACATCGCAATTTCTGTCGCCGGTACGTCGCCTCCCTCACGACATATGGCAATCAATTTGTGAGAAATCTATTACGTTCTCTTTCAGACCCTTCAATACGTCGAACAGAGAACCATCGTCGAGGCCCAGCAATTCCAACAGACCACTACTGAGATCCTCCGATGCGCGGTCGCATGATTCTGTCTTTCAGAGAGGAGCGCCTGTTGTTGATCCAAAGTAAGTTTTCACACATAGTGTGCTTGACCATGTCAGGTCTTCTTATTCTCAATAACATTTTTAGTGCATCTTTGCCATGACATAGAGGCGTCAACGGTCAAGAAGACCACAGGGACTTCCAAGAAAGAAGGTTTGAATCTCCGCCAAGAGGTGAGTTTTTGTTATTAATTTCGAACAATCCTAATTCCACTTTTAAATTCAGTTTTCGAATGATTTTTACGAAAGTGTAAACTGTTGTCGTTCTTGAAAGTTATCACCGTTCTTATATTATGTTAACAGTTTTTGATAGAAGCCTCATTGGATTAATTATCATTAGCTGAATGAAATGTCAAATCATTTTGTAGAGTTTTATAGTTCGATTTAGAGTATTCAAATGATTAAAAACACCTTGTGCACTGAGATATATCGGTTTAGTAAGCATTTGAATCTCTTCATAACACGTCGATAAATGATTTACACTCCATAAGCCACTCCCAAATTGAGTTAGTAATTATAAACAGAACGTCAGAAACTTATAGATTATTAAAAAATAATTTTCAGACCGTTGGGGAACACAGGATGTTCGTGGTGCACCAAGTGACCATCCGGGATGGGGAGCGACAGGAGGACAACAACGTTCATTCTGGCAATAGTTGATTTTCCCTACTAAAATTTTACAACAAACCCTCCCTTCTTTAACATATTTTATGAAAAAATTTGTTTTACAGTGGTTCCGTTCTCGAATACCGTAATCGGAAAAAATGTGTGGCGGTTATGTTACCATATCGTCGCTAGTACATCGCATTGTTGTCGCCGGTACGTCGCAATTTCTGTCGCCGGTACGTCACCAGTACATAATGGCGATCCTTGAAAGTGTCGCCGGAACATCGCCTTCCGGTCGCCATTCGGTTAGCCTAACCAGATGGCGACAGGAAAGCGACGTTCCGGCGACAAATTTATTATGGAGTATGGCGTGCACTGGCTGGGCATATGACGTGCACTGGCTGGGCATATGGCGTGCACTGGCTGGGCATATGGTGTGCACTGGCTGGGCATATGGTGTGCACTGGCTGGGCATAGGATGGGGTATGCCGACAAAAATGGGCATTAGGCTGGGGTTTCTATAAACGTCGATGAGCTGGGAATTGCGATGTGCATCGGCTGGGCATATGGCGTGTGCTGGTTGGGCATAGGATGGGATCGCTCTAAACGGCGATGCGCTGATCGGCGAAACCCGCGGCAGGTCAACGCAAGGA
>OZ022254.1:12823893-12826393 GCA_963978915.1 Caenorhabditis parvicauda | reverse complement strand
TGGAGTTCTTCCGGCGACATTTCATTACTTGAACGTAGTTACGTCGTGAATAATGATAATTTGAGTTAAGTATTTACATAATCATGTGTAAGTTTACGTGTTTCATACAGAATCGTCGTGGAACCACCATCTCGTCTTGCTCGGATTCTTGTTGCACGTTCGTACGTAGACAGCGTCGTCGATGGGAGACTTCTGAAAATCGGAATATTATCAAAAAGTCAAAACTCCATCTTTCCTTGACGTTTTTTAAGAACATATTTCCAAACTTCAGCTTGAAAATCATTAAACTTGGCATTTCAAAGCAATCATAAATTAAAATATCAATTTATTTCAGGTTAATTCAATCCTACCTAGCAAACTGCTGACGAAAACAATAAAAATCCATTCTTATTAAAAATTATTTTTAAATTCTTTTAATAAAAAATAAATGGTTAAAATTCAGTTTTTTTATTTTTGCTGCAAATTCGTTTTTTTACGTTTTAAAAGTGATAAGTACCTTTTCTCATCAGAAAAACCTAAGAAACGGGTAAAATAATCCATTTTTCTGGATTTTCATGAGGTTTATAAAGTAAAAAGTACCTTTTCTCTTGCCGAAGAGAGCATTGAAATGATTGAAAGACAGACTGATTGAACGCTCAGAGCCGGGGTCCAGTCATCAGACAAGATCGACAAGCAGATATGGCCATTGGAGTAGATGTGAGGGTGGACCGGAATGTTGCTCCCAACGAACATTACCTGAAATATTGAATTTTTTAATATTCAGAAAAATCAGAATTTTTTATTTTATTTTAGTACTTAGAAAAATCAGAATTCTTGACTTTTTAATATTTCGAAATATCAGAATTTTCGGTTTTTTAATAATTAGAAAAATCAGATTTTTTGATCTTTTTTTTAATATTTAGAAAAATGAGAATTTTTGATTTTTTTAATACTTAGAAAAATCAGAATTCTTGATTTTTTTAATATTTCGAAATATCAGAATTTTCGGTTTTTTTACTATTTAGAAAAATCAGAATTTTTGATTTATTTCAAAATATTTACAAAAATCAGAATTTTTGATTTTTTAAAAATATTTACAAAAATCAGAATTTTTTGATTTCTTTTAATGTTTAGAATAATCAGAATTTCTGTTTTTTTTTTTAAATTTAAAAAATCAGATTTTTTTTATTTTTCTAATATTTAGATAAAACAGAATTTTTGATTTTTTAATATTTAGAAAAATCAGAATTTTTGATTTTTTAATATTTAGAAAAATCAGAATTTTTGATTTTTTTTTAATTTAGAAAAATCAGGATTTTTCCAGAAAATAGAATTTGTGAATTTATTCAACATTCAGAAGAATAAAATATTATTTCAATATTTTTAAAAAAACCATTTTTGAACACTCAGAAAGGAATTTTCCAGATAAAATGAGGGTCCACTCGATTTATAAGTTATTGAAGTCATATTCAAAAACAATACAAAAAAAACAGAAAAAAAACCCCTCATGGTGTAAATTACATTCAAAAAGAAGTCATTTCCAACACTTTTTAGAAACGAAAATATATTTTTTTAAATACAAGTGTATACACTTTTTTAATCGATAAAAATTTTCCAGGACTATTTATTGAAAATGTCTTGATTAGAGTGAGATTTAAATAAAGTTCTTTAGAGATAAGATAAACAGATCAGAATAAATCAGATTCTGTTTTGTCAGGAGAAAAAAAGAGAAAATAAATTTTTTAAATAAATTCCGATAGTTTTCTTAATTTTTGAAAAATAAAATTTACATTTTTTCATGATCGATACAACATCTTCAATACTATTTCTCTAAAATCAAAAAGAACCTTCCTAAAGTCTAATGAAACTAAAATAAATTTCAAGACATAAAATTTTTAGATTTTTCCAATTCGCAAAACATACCTCGGGTGAGTGAAATGGATATTGTGGTCCAAACGAGAACTGGAGAGTGAAGGTTTCACCTTCGTAAAGAGTTCCTGGGGCTCCTATGACGTCCAACTTCCATTTTCTGTAATTTCGTACGTTTTTGGGATGAAATCTACGAGAAATCATAAAAAAACACACAATTCTCATCATTATCTGTTAATCATCCGTCGCAAACAGAATAATCTTTTTACTATCACGGCATTTTTGGGGTCAAAAATTTTGTGTCTCCGAATCGCTAGGAACCTATTCGATGATATTTCTGAAGTGTTGTAGAACAACGGAATCACAAATTGAAGGCTCTCTCGACCAATTTCTTCGAGTTTCAGAGTGCGAGTGTTGCCTAGGGGTATCCCAACTGTCGAGTACTGTAACAGCTGAACGAAGGCTCAGAATCACGTCAGAGTAACTTTATTCTGATTCTTTAATGTTTTTCGATCAATACCAATCAGAATCTCAACATTTTTTCCGGACCCAAAATCGAAAAAATCCATGGGCTATAGCCTTATGTGATTTTTGGGGTCAAAAATTTTGTGTCTCCGATGCACTCGGAACCTGGCTAAAATCATTTCTAAAG
>OZ022254.1:12728998-12823693 GCA_963978915.1 Caenorhabditis parvicauda | reverse complement strand
AGATTGTAATTTTCAAATAAAATAAAAGTCAATAGTCGAAAAATGACATTTTAAATAGAAATGATTAACGGACCAATATTTTTAGAAAAGTTTCATGAGATCTCAATAAAAAGTGAAACATAAAATTAACATTCGTGAAAAAATCAGAATTTATTTTTAATTTAAATATTGGTCCGTTAGTCATTTCAATTTGTATGAAAAACAAAAATAAATTAAACGTTTTTAGAATAATCACAAAATTATTTTTTTTGAGATTTTAAACGGTCCAATATTTCTGAAAAAGTTCCATGATATTTTAATAAAAAGTGAAACATAAAATTAATATTCGTGAAAAAATCGAAATTAATTTCTAATTAGAAAAAAAAACATTAAAGTAAACGTTTTTAGAATACTCACAGTTATTTTTTTTATAGAAATGATTAACGGACCAATATTTTTAGAAAAGTTTCATGATTTTTTAATAAAAAGTGAAACATAAAATTAACATTCGTGAAAAAATCAAAAATTAAAAAAAACAATGGCCCAATATTTTTTTAAAGAAGCTTTTATGATATTTTAATAAAAACAGAAACATTAAATTCCAAATACATTAAAATAAACGTTTTTAGAATATTTACAAAGTTATATTTTTTAAAGAGATGATAAATGGTCCAATATTTTTTTTTAAGTTTCATGATATTTTAATAAAAAGTGAAAATAAAATTACCGTTCGAGAAAAATCAAAATTTTAAAAAACACATTAAAATTCACAAAAACGTGTTTGAATAAGTAAATTCAATCTTCTATGAGAATGACGAAAATTGTTTAGGGAAACTATCTGATTGTCAACGAAATGATGACCTGCGAGTTCTGTGGAGCTCACGAATATCACTTGACCAGAAACATCAAACAGTGCGTCATCCGAAAGGAGTAAAGGTTTGTATAAAACCACGAATTCTGAAGAAATGTACCGAAAAGTTGGGCAAATTGTAAAAGGCACCCTGGCGGACCGGCACCTCGACACCATCAAGTCTGCCATGATGGGAGTGGTGCCGCAAACAGTGGTGCCACTTTTTGCGATTTGGCACCACTGTTCGGTGAGAGTGGTGCCGAGGACGCCGAGTGGTGCCGTGGTGCTAAATTGTAAAAGGCACCCCGGCGGACCGGCACCTCGGCACTACTGCGTCCTCGGCACTAGGCATCGGCATATTGTAAAAGAAATTTTTTAACGACGTCATCGACGATGTCGTCGACGATGACGTCTGAATCTAATGTCAGATTCTGAATTGAATTCACAAAAAATTCGAATTTCGGAAAAAAAAAGTTTTGACAATATGCCCATGCCTAGTGTCGAGGATGCAGTGGTGCCGAGGTGCCGGTCCGCCGGGGTGCCTTTTACAATTTGGCGTCCTCGGCACCACTCTCACCGAACAGTGGTGCCAAATAGCAAAAAGTGGCACCACTGTTCGCGGCACCACTCCCATCATGGCATACTAGATGGTGCCGAGGTGCCGGTCCGCCAGGGTGCCTTTTACAATTTGCCGAAAAGTTGTAGATTTTCACATTATAGGATCCAATAATGGAGAACACAGCTATCAATGTAAAAATGTACAGTCTGCAGTTATAAAACCCTGTTTAATATCATTTTGCTTCATGTAGATTTTTGTATGTTGATTGTAACTTGCAATAGGTGTAATAGAACGTTCTGTGGAGAAAATGCCGCGCAGCAGCGCGCGATAGGGCTTGAACCCAGCAGGAATCTCTGCTTGTGCGGAGCCGATTTCCAAGTTTATCCGCGTGTTGCAGCGCGGCACCGATTTTCTGACGCGACCTCGTGAAAAAAATCGAAACGATCTTTCATTGATTGAACCGATTTTTAACCTCCGATTTTCGGAACCGAAAGGTCTATCATGGCCTGTTTCTATTGGAACAAATTAGTGTTTTGGCTCTGATTCATTTTCACAGAGTGCGCTTTTGAACTTTTCTGAGGGAATTAAAAATCCAACCAGATCTGGTATTAATAAACAAAAATTGGACCCGGTTGAGTCGAAAAAAGCCTGGATTTACCAGAATTAACCTGGAAAATTAATAATCGCCTGGATTCTGTCGCTTTTCATACGCCTGAGTTTAAATTTCTACCAGACTTGTTTCTTTTCTATGATTTACCTCACGAAAATGGTTCAGAGTCAAATACCTGTTATGACTTCTTACGCACTTTTTCCCACACCAATCAATAACCATTTTTACCGTATATAGCCAGATTCCCCCCACACACAAACCCTAAACTATACATGTACTACCTCAAATTGTGATTTCTCTCGAGAAACACGTCCTTGAATTGTATCTTTGGTGGGATGTGACTCCCCCTACCATGTCTTTGTTTTCATTGAAGAATGCTCTACCTCGCGAATAAATAATGAAAATTCTCGGTTGTCGATGTGGGTGGTTGTTGTATCGTAAAGACAGGGTGTACGCCGCCAATATGTAGAGTTTATTGGAGAAGTATACAGAAGCAAAGTTTGGTCAAAAGTTAACTATGCGAGTTATTGTAGTTCACTCGCAACAGTGGTCTGTTAGGGGTTTCCATGTGGGTGGTCTTTCCTTTTTTAAAATTAGTTTTGACGTGAAAAGTCATTTTCTTATTTAGGACGTGATCGGTCATTTCGAAAAATGTTTTCATCGTGTGTGGTCCATTTGAAAATGAAACATCGAGCAGTTTTCGACGTGTTTCCTTTACAAACTAGTAACTTGAAATTTAACCGATAATCATAAGCATCGTGGGTGGTCCTGGTGAAACATGAATATTACTGTTGAACTTTTGTCCATTATCATCGTGGGTGGTCCATCATCGGCTCGCTTTCTCCCATTCGAACTATCAAAGGAACTCCGACCATACTAAATTTCCAGTGTGATCTGCCATTTCTCCACACGTTCCAACAACTCCGAAACCTCAACTTTATTCATACAAAAAACACAATAAAATACATAATTCGGAGGGAGCCATGATTGTCGAAAGAGTCAAATACGCAAACGGTCTGAACACTAAGTTTATAGTGAAATCGGCGAATTGAAAAAGAAACTGAAGCATGTAACTTTTGGAGAAGAAACACATCCCGGTAATTATCAATAGTGCTAATGTGTGAGAAATATATTGAAATGATATTACATCTCCCTGCTTATGGCTCATGGCGTTGGTGGTTCGTTTTGTGAACTGTTTCTCGAGGCGGACACAGGTTTCCACCAACGCCAGGCCCGCCTATGTCCGCCCGAGAAAAAATGTGGAGAGATGTGTACTGACTTCACCTCGGCTATATCGACACTACCACGGCGCATAAACAGAGAGATGTCTTGATTACCAAAATGGACGAAAATGAGTGTGACAGAAATGCTAAGAATATTTGGTGGAAAAAGGCCAATTTTTTTCCTTTTTCGATCATCTAAAATCTAGAAAAACATTGAAAAACGTAAAGCTTCCGTATGTAAAAGAAAAAATATGCGTCAGGCGAGAAGCTAGCTTGTTTTTATAGAAATTTTGATGTAGGTACTACTCGAGGTTGAATGAAAAACTACGCAAAAGCAGGGAGAAATTGGGAAAGTGTCTTTTTAACTATCGAATTCGGAATCCTGACACAAAGAAAGGTTAAAACTATGAAGATATAGATATTTCGAAGTTATTGAAACAGAGTTGATCGGAACAATGAATCCTGATCGATGAAAGCCAAGCTGTTCAGCGTGGTGTTCACGATAATACGCCAACCCATCCAATCTGACAAGGCGAGGAACATTGGGTGGAGTTAGAACTTGGATCTGTTCTGATCAAATCTGATATCAAAAAACCCGGGACACGGAAAACACACGCAACTGAAAGTGGCACAGCAACTTCATGCTCTAATCATAGTAGTGAAAGCCATTGTCTCTGTACAGGGTGAGCCATAAATATATTAACACGGTAAAACCGTCATAACTCAAGAAGATCACAGCAGAATTTCGAAATTTTTTCACAACATTTATTCAGATATTTAACAAATAGAATCATATTACCAATTGCCAAATATTCCTCCTTTCTCTTCGATAACAGCTCAAAGTCGTCTGGGGAACGCATCGACCACGGAACGCAAGTAGTCGACGTCTAGATCTTCTCATGCCTTCAGAATAGCATTCTTTAGGGCTTCCAAACTTGAGTAATTTTTGTTGAGACCTTCTCGTTGAGGTACCCCCAAGCTGCATAGTCTATAGGGTTGAGATCAGGCGAGGAAGCGGGTCATTCTGAAGCTGCCAATACTCGGGGAAATGCAGTTGGCACCACTGTTATGTCAACTTTGCACGATATGCCGGTGCTCCGTCTTGCTGGAAGACCCATGGCCAATTCTGAAAATGCGTTCTGGATCAGAGAAGTACGAGGGCTTCTAAAAATTTCTCCCTGTAGTAGACTTGGTCGATTTTCGCTCCAGGATCAACGAAAACCAACGGACATTTTCCATTAGCGCATATCCCGGCAAAAACCATCACTGATGATGGATGTGATGTTTTGTTGACAATATTTCTTTTCTCACAGACAGATTGGAAGTCCTTTGCAATGATCCTGTGGTTTTGACCGCTTTTGTTTGCTTCCACAGTGAATATTTTTTCGTCTGTGAACAGCATACTCAGGTGCGAACCAGCCGTCGTGCCACGAAGCAGTGCCTTCGCTTTCTCCACTCGTAACTTCTTGTTTCGCTCAGTGAGAAAAGCGCCAGTCTGCATACGGTAAGAAGTCAGTTTCAACTTGCTTTTGACGATTCTGTTGATCGATTGCGGATTGACTCTGAGTTCTGAAGCCAACTTTCGCATGCTTCTCTCGGGGTTGCGACGAATCCGCTCTCGGACGACTCTCACCACTGAAGGAATGGTTAAGGTGACTTTACCACCGCTTCGTTGACCATCAGAAACCGTACCAGTATTTTGAAACCGTTTGACAGTAAGATAAACCACTTCTCGAGAAACACAGAGCTCTTTTGCAATATCCCCATTGGTCCATCCGTTCTTCCAATCGCAGCTCGATGTGGAAAAGGAGCCACCATTACCTGGAAACTAGAGATGAGACAATGAAATTTTGCATAAATATTGAGAAAGACTTAATGAATGAAAATAAATAAAAAATTCGGTGTTTGCTACCGTACAGTAGCCGCGCCGAAGACTCAAAGTTCGGTTAATATATTTATGGCTCACCCTGTAGTTGAGGAATCTTCTTTCACGCATGTCTGAGCCTTAAAGTTGGACATTACAAAAGCATACGAAATAACATTCTTCTATTAATCGAACAATGGGAGAATGTTCGACAAGGTTTTCTAATCAAAATGCTGAAAACTTGATCACTTCAAGGGTTAGTAAAATGGTTTCTCAAGTGTGACTTTTGTAGCGCGGTTCCGGCCCTAGTCGCTATGTTTGCAATTTCTCTGATAAAAAGTTGAATTCACATTTTCTCAAAGACAAAATCTGGACAAAAAACTGAGTTTGTGCAATTGATCACTTTTGTTCACGACAATGAAAGTATACGGTGCAACACCACTGCACTAATCACTCGTTTTGTCGTCACATTAACTGATATGCATGCAAATCTGTGCGAACTAGTGAAAGTAAAAACGGTCGAGTTTGACGACATTATAAGTATCCAGTGCGAACCACGATTGCACTTTTAACTCGCTTTGTCGTCGAAAAACAATGTTTAAATTTTGGCAAGAAAATAATTTTAATTGTTATTTTGTGAATTATAGAAGAGTGGGCTCATGAAGTGTTTGACGACATTATAAGTATCCAGTGCGAACCACGATTACACTTTTAACTCGTTTTGTCGTCGAAAAACAATGTTTGAATTTGGCGAAAACTATTGGTTATTTTGTTGATTCAGCATGATTTGGCGGATTAGTGGGTGGAAGAGAAATAATGGATCATTCATACTGATACCGAAAATCGATGCGACTGGCTGTGCGTTTTCTTGTCTTCGGAATTCCGGATAATCTCTGCAAAAACTATCTTTTTCACGAATAGTTAATACGAAAAAGTGTACTGAATCGTTTTTATTAAGAATCATTTTTTCATTTATCTTTGTCGACACCTCAAATTTTAGGCTTAGGTATGGTTCAAAGCACTAGTTAGGTACGATGATAAGATTTGATCAAAGTTTAAACTTGATTATCACAAAAAACATTATTCACCTTGTAAGCCCTCCTTGAGGAAATGATTCTTAATAGAAACAATTCAGTACACTTTTTCGTATTAAGTTTCACGAATGTTCGTTACACAGTGCACGGTGTAACAAGATCAAGAAAATAGAGTGGGGTGGATTTTCAAAAAAGGCGCGAATCACTCGACCCCAATCAATAGATTTAACTTCTCGCTCCGGATGACCGCTTTGCAGCCGTCTATTGGTATTTTTACCCATTTATTCCATGTATTCTACTCAGTTTTAACCCTAATTAACAAGAAAATTGTTTTGAAAGTTGTTGTAAGATATTTCGAGAAGACTAGCCAGTATTGATATTGAAAATGTAGTTAAGATCTCGATTTGAAAACTTTTTCAAGTAAGCGATTTTTGACCGACCATCTTTGGTTATCCCGCCCCCGTTACGCCGATTTTTGGAATGGCCGAAAGTGTTACACCGTGCAGTGTGGTAAATGCCGTTGAAAAGGGGGCAATCGATAGAGTAGATCAAAATTCAGTTACTGTGGTTTAAAATTTCATTTTCCTCATCCCAGAGTCGCAAAATTGTAACGGAAGAAATTTTTGAGGAAAACGGGTCGAAATATTGGCAAAGAAAAGTTGAAAATAAATTAATGAGGACTTGCATCTCGACGAAGAAGAAGCGAGAAGGAAGCGCAGACTCGCCACTAGCCTGACCCAAAAATCTGCTCGATCTCGTCGCGACGCGTCAGTCACAGTTGCACCAACTATCACCAGAAAGAAGAAGAGAGACTCGAGAAAACGCCGTCAGGGAGATGATGACACTGGTGAGTTGGATCTTTTTTGAAACTCGCGGGTGATTCAAATTCGATTTTTTTGGCGGGGAAAAAAGAAATTTGTAATTTTGTGACCTTTCTTACAAAAGATCATGGGAATCACTTGAATTGTTGAACTGAAATTAGATCTACTCTTTTTTGCAGTATAAATTCTAAAATCTAGTGAAAACATACTCTGGGTATTCAGGGTCGAAGAAGGCTGGAGCAGCATTGAACACGACTGGTACTCCTGAAATTTTTGCAATAGAGACTTAGAAAAGAGAGAGAGAGAGAGAGAGAGAGAGAGAGAGAGAGAAAGTGAGAGCAAAAGAAAGAAAACATACCAACCGCGACTGCTTGAGGTTGTTGTTGATTCGCTCTGAAATTCGAAACATTCATTATAAAAACTGATGTTTCTCGTTCGAAAATAACATTTTCGAACTACTGCAACTAAAATTTGATCTATTCTATCTTCTTCTTTTTAACTACGTTCACTGCATTGTGCTAACCTTTCAATGATATATTATGTAAATAAATCTTTTGCTATTCCAAGGCAGGACGTACCAAGATAAAAATCGAGTGGGGTGGATTTTTAAGAAAGGTGCGAATTAGTCGACCCCAATCAATAGATTCTACTTTTCGCTCCGGATGATCGCTTTGCAACCGTCTATTGGTATTTTTACCCATTTATTCCATGTATTCTACTCAGTTTTAATCCTAATTAACAAGAAAATTGTTGTTAAAGTTGTTGTAAGATATTTCGAGGAGACTAACCAGTATTGATATCAAAAACGTAGTTTAGATCTCGATTTGAAAATTTTGCAACTAAGCGATTTTTGACCGAACATCCTTGGTTTTCCCACCCCGGTTACGCCCACTTTTAGAACGACCGGGAGTGTTACACCGTGCAATGGTCAAAACAAAGTGATCCGTCATCAACAAACAGAAAAAAAAGCTCGGAAACCTACCGATTGTTTGAAAGCTCTCTGTGTTTTCTGCCATCGACGTGAATTCTTTCTCCGGCTTGTGGGAGTTTACATCCACACAAGTTGCAATACGGGTTCGTTCTTCTTCCGAACTGAAAATCGAACAATATTCGAACACTGCGGATCAGGGATAAGCAGCTATGCAACTGCTCCGCGACCTCTTCATACATTTTTTCGTTGCGATTTGAGCCTCTGGGATTAAGAAAGGTGGGAAGAAAATAAATTTTCAAACTACAGTAACTGAAATTTGATCTACTATATCGATTGCCACCGCCGCCTTGTTTCGCTTGACCTTTTCAGCTGCGTTTCAAGAAAGTAAGGTTAGGCCGAACGTTGTGGCACGTAAGAATCAAGAACCCAGCAAAGAGAGGAATAGTAGCTACTTGTAACTGGTCATTGGCCAACGATTGGCTATTCATATGGAGAAACTCAGTCATCTGAACAACAGCATCTTCAACATCGAGAAGGCTCTAATGGGAAATATATGAAAGAGTCCCGAAGAATCTATGAGGTCTAGGTGGTCTCATAGGTTTTCAAATATGGTGAAGACGATGGAACTGCTCTCAGAAGTTGCTTCACCGACCTCGTTCAGGAGTTATGGCCAAAAATAGAATTCACATGCATTTTTCAAAAAAAAAGGGATCTGCGATGTTGGGTAGGAAAAACTGTTGAGACTTTGCATTTTATTGAATTTTAAAGGTTCGAGATGCACGGAAAACTTAGTCTGGCTGGATTCTGAGGTTCGATTAAGAAGTTACATGCATCTGAAGTGGACGTTAAAAATCGTCTAACTTTCACCTTCTGTAACTCGACTCCTAGCAGATTTACTTCCATACTTCCCATGTCAGGAAGCGCAACTCCTGGCGCTCGCCAATGCAATTGGTTAACGAAAAAAGGATAGTCAATCGTTAGCCACTGACTGGTGATTTTCCCACTGGTAACCATAGAAAGAAAAACCTTCCATTATATTTTTTGTTTGGTGTACCCGCTAGGGATGGGCAAATCGCCAGTCATTGGCTAACGATTGGCTATCCTCTTTCCATTAGCCAATTGCATTGGCGAGATGATACCATCTGAACAACACCATCTTGAACGTCTAGAAGGCTTAGGAAGCGCAACTCCAGGCTCTCATTAGCTAACGAAAAGAGGCATAGTCAATCGTTAGCCAATGACTGGCGATTTTCCCACTGGTAACCATAGAATGAAAAACCTACTTGTCTGTAGCTGATGTATCTTGCGATATCGTCGACGGGAGTAGCGGGTCTCACATCGTCCGCCGACCCTTCTACATCATCCTCTTCATCTTCGTCATAATCTAAGTTGTTCGAGTCCCAGTCTTCGTCAACCTCAGGCCATGGATCATCGCTTAAGGAATTTTATTATAATGGGCAAATTGCAAAACTGCAGAGAACGCTACGGATCAGGGATAAGTGGGTATAGCCGCTCTGCAACCGCTTTGCAAGACACTCCGCGGAGCGCGCTTATACACATATATCGCTAGAAGCATGGCCGTTTTCAAACGCGCTCTAATCTCAATTTTGCAGAATGAGTACGGTAACTCTCACAACGAACAGTTAGATATTTGTGGATTTGAGTTATTATTCTTACTTTCAATCCATTGAAACTAAAGGCTCATTACGTGAATCGTTCTTGTATTTCAAGGCAAAACTGCTACGGTACTAAGTATCCGATTTACGGAGGCCAGACTTTTTTACAGGTGGAGGAAGCTATGTGTTATATCATTATTTTACTTTCAATTACTTTTTCTAATGTTTCGACTTTCTCTCTTCTTATTTCTATAAACGTAGAGGATAATTCCCAAGATTACCTAAACCTACCTACTTCGAACATTTTTCCGTTACGAATTGAGACGCTTGGGAGGAAAAAGTAAAAATTTTTTGAACTACAGTAACTGAAATTTGATCTGCTACATCGATGTGCTTTGCTAAAAAAAAAGCCACAGTGTGCAGGGCTGTCACAAAATTTGACGAATTTTGTAAAACTTTATGTGTGGACAATCGTCAACTTCGTTGGACCTGGATAAATTGTAACTCAACAATCGACGGTTTCTTTGAAACAAAACTTTTGTTAAAAATTTGTTGAATGGAATTTTTATTTTAAATTTACCGTTAATCGTCGAGTTGACATATAACTTTTTTAAAGAAATAATTTTATTAGTAACCGTAAGTCCGGAAAAATGGGACTATGTGGCTCTGCAGTTCACGATTGGCCTTTTTAGAACGTTTTATTCCGTCGAAAAAGAATAATTCAAATTTAAATTTCATTTTTTTGAATTTAATTTTTTGAAACTCACAAATCGTCAGACTCATCCTCGAGGTTGAAATCTGCGTTGTCCACTCTTATTATCATCTGAAAAAACGGATGTAACTATAGAGAGAGAGAAAAAAGAGAGGAGAGAAAAGAGAGAGAGAGAGAGAGAGAGAGAGAGAGAGAGAGAGAGAGAGAGAGAGAGAGAGAGAAAAGAGAGAGAGAGAGAGATAGAGAGAGAGAAAAGAGAGAGAGAGAGAGAGAGAGAGAGAGAGAGGGAGAGGGGAGAGAGGGAGAGAGAGGAAGAGGGGAGAGAGAGGAATTAAAAGTTATTTTATACGGAAAAGTAGACTAAATCATGGTTCAAAGCACTAGTTAGGTACATTAAGTTGAAAAGCTTACCGGTCTATGCGGAGTCGAAATCAAATTCTGAATATCGTCGAAAAGTAATGACATTTGCGTGATTTTAAAGTTGATATCATCTGCGTACGGTCCGTCCCTATCGGCTTGTCTACTTGCGAGGTGGAGAGTACGAATGACGTTATCGAACGATTCTGAAACTCTCTCTCTCTCTCTTTTCCAATAATTTTCTGTCGTTTTAAGCCTAAACTTGTAAAATCGTTCAAAATGGAACTGGAAAAAGGAGAACATGTATACCTGCACAAGACTCGACTATGTCAGCAGCTTCATTTAATCCTGAACGGGCAGTGACTGGATCGACTGGGTCAGTTTCCTCGTCAGTTGGGATTGTGACTTCGAGTCTTTGCAGGACTTCTGAAATCCAATCATTTTTTATGGATTCAAAAATTCAAAATGTTTGAATTTTACTACAGAAAACCCCAGAGTTCTCATAATCATTATTTTGTTTTCAATTTCTAACCTTTGTTATATTAACTGATGGGAACCTTCCTAAATTACGGTCGAAACAATTTGTCAAACTACTGGTTGGAATTGATCTGAATATCCTGGTCGAACAACTAACACCAATGTTCTATCACTACTAAAATCATATTCAGTTCTTTTCCTTCTGGTAATTTGACAAAGATATCCTACGTACTTTTTGCAAATGTCGCACAACTCAAAGTCATAAAGCTTATGAACTTATTCTTAATGAATAAAGTTATTATATTCAATGTCACATTAATCTTCATTTTAATTTAATTGTCATCATTTCTCTTAGTCCTAGCTGAAATTTGAGTCTGTAGCCTAAACTACCTGTTCATCTTTTTCTCAATTCTATCGTCCTTTTCGGACACGTGATGAAAAAAAAAACGTTTACTGTCTTTTCAAAGAAAATCTAGATTATAGTCTAGCTCTTCTACATCAAAGAGAAGATAACTCACCCAACAGTTGATAATTGGTTGGGAGTGTTGCGGAACGTTCACGCGTTATTCTACGACAGATTGGACAAGGGAACTCTGATGGAGCTCTGTGAACTTTACGCAGACACGATTTGCAGAAGGTGTGACCGCATTGCAAGACTTTCGGCACATTGCCTTCATTTGAAAATGGCTGAAAATCACATGTTTATTCAGTGAAATTAAGCTATCTGGTCGCCCTGTCTTCCCGCGGCCCGTTCTCATTTCATCAGCGTCGGATGCAAACTGTCTAAACGCCATAGGATAGGTTCTGTAGGCGCGGAGAAGAGCATCAATTAATTCATTTGATCCGACCGCGCGCTGCTGTGCGGAACCAGTATTCTTAATTTTCACGCTTGAATATCATTCTGAACAAAAACGTAGTTTTGACTTCTTCAAATCGTATCTAAATGTATGTTGCATGTGTGTCTTGCACTATAAACGAGTGATGAACGTGAAAAAGCGCGTGGGAGAGTTATCGATCGACATCCATTATCACACTGCACAAAATCTTGCAACGTCGCAAAAAGAACCTGGGAGAATTATCGATTAGGAGATATCATCAAGCTGCACTTTCGCGAAAAATAATAATGTGAGATTTATTCACTGGATTCAGAAAGTACAAACCCCAGCAAAATCGCAAGAAAAGCCTGGGAAATTTGTTGATTCAAATCCCCAAACGTAATGGAGCGAAAACTTACCGAAAGACAGACGGAACAGTTGAAAAGGTGTTCTTCGTTGTCCATGTTTACCTGAATTCAGCAATATTTGTGAGAAAAAAGACGAGAAAAGCTGTGGATAATCGCGGAGCAAAAAAAAGAAATAGATTCGAAATTTGACGTAAAATACTGTTTTTATAAAACTTGGCAGCACTTTATTGATTTTCTGAGAGATTCACGGTTTCGCGTGGGAAGAAACTCGATAAAACGTTATCATGATTGCCTGAATAGCAGAGAACTTGAAGAAATGAACACGGAGCTCATTGACATTAAAGTTGGCACCACGTTATTGATTCCAAAAAGGTCAAATTATACAATTCAGAGACAACTGATAGAAGTGAAATTCAACAAAGTTGTCATGGTGAAATTATAACGCAGTACGCAGCGTCACAACAGCTGAATCCAAAGGAATGTTTTGCTCGTGTTATCAATACAGCACACTTGCTTACAAGAACTTTCTTGAATGGAAAGCAACATGTTGTTGCAACTGGTGGGACAAGGAATTAGGTGAAATTTATATATATGATATATATATCATCATAACTGTAGAAAAATAAAACGAGACAAAAATTTTATAAAGTGATAGATTCGAAAAATATGGATAAAAAAACGAAAAATTTTAAAAAAGAATTTGAAAAATTTTCATATGACTACGGTATTCAACATGCGGATCTTACTTTTATTTATTTATTTTGTTTTAATTTTTTTTAATTCCCGAAATCGCGATTCAGAATGAAGAATCGCGAGGAAGACGTCTGCTGAAAAGTTATGAAAGGTAATTTTCTCTTCATTCAAAGTAAAACCTTTATTTTCTCTTGTTACCGTATGCCGCCACTTGAAAAACGTCTCTTCAGTCCTAAAATATCCAATATTCCGACTGCTGACTTCTGCGCGAAGCCATCTCATTGAAATTCATAAAGATGTCTCAATGTTTTGCTCGGATGACGCTTTCGAGAGCCAAATAGTAAAACTAAGATTATTTTATGCTTAAGCTCGTGATCAATTGTCTTATCCTTTTCTGGTATTTCCACTTTCAACTCGTTTGAGAAGAAACTTCGTGATTCAGTTAGGAATGGCCACCAGTCTGCCCACATGTGGCTCCCATTTCACGAAAAATTTACATCTTCTGACTTTCATTCTTTGAAACCATTAGTTTGGGATTCCAGAATGAATCTCTAATTCTTCTACAGTGATGCTATCGATCACATCGTTCAACGTCCACGATAGTTTGACAAATTACCGAATTTGAAAAAAAATACAATCTAATATCAGTACTGCTTCACTTGTGGTGAAAAATTTCTAGTAGCTTTTCACTTTGTAAGAGAGTGAATTTCTCGGTTAATCTATACGTAACTCTGGGAATCGAAAATCGACAAAGTTCTGGTGATGTCGACAAACAATAAGACCCATTTGAATCGGAAAAAAAACCTGGATTTACTATAATCTCACCTAATATAGCCCGGATTCACGAGCTCTTCTTAAAATTTCACTTATTCTGGCATAAATGTACCAGCATTGACCGAGAGTACCTGGAAAAATAGACATAACTCTATTTTGGGCGGGTCGCCGAGTCTGGCATTGATTTACCTGTGCTTTTAGAGAAGAAAAGTTTGCCCCTTGGTAAAAAGAGTATTTTTGGATAACACTTTTATTCTTCGCCGATACTCAACTATCTAAACTGTATGAGCTAGGGATGGGCAAATCGCCAGTCATTGGCTAACGATTGGCTATTCTCTTTCCGTTAGTCAATTTCATTGGCGAGTGGTTGGCTATTCATTTGGTGAGCGCCTGGCGTTGCGCTTTCTGAGCCTTCTCGACGTTTAAGATGGTGTTGTACAGATGGTATCATTTCGCCAATTGAATAGCCAATCGCTCGCAAATACAATTGGCTAATTAAAAGAGGATAGTCAATCGTTAGCCAATGACTGGCGATTTGCCCATCCCTAGTATGAGCCTTTGAATTGATTTTCATAAATATTAACCATTTATCACAACATCAGAACCAGCAATCCCAACGTTCCAGAATTCCTAATACTGAAGTCCAGGCTGGTTCCGCTTCACTAGATTCCCCGAAAATTTTTGTTTTCGCCTCGGGCGGGATGGGGACCACTTTTGTGCAAACGAAATTCCGCTTCAGAAATCTGATATTATAGGATTTTGAGGAGTGCGTCTCGCCTTAGCATAAAATCTTTCCCAAACTCGAAGTTTTCCGCCGAGCGTTGTTTCGTATCGACATTCTTTCACCCACTCTGAATGCCTTTTGCTAAAGAGATTCGAGACAAGTAGAAAACTACTCGGTGGGAGGGCGAAACAGAGAGAGAGAGAGAGCACGCGTTTTACTCGAATTGCTTACTACTAGTTCTCGTTTTTCCGACCCTTACATCAGTCACAGCCAGCTTCTATGTCCAAACGTGTATATTACTGTAACTCTTATTTCTCAAAGTTCCGGATTACTGTAGTCTTGGATTCTACAGTAATCTACAGTAGGTACAAGTGGTTTTTCTTGGTTCTCTTTTTTCCGATCCTTACAGCAGTGACAGACGGCTTCTGTGTCCAAACGTGTGTATTACTGTAACTCTTATTTCTCATTAGAAAGTTCCGGATTACTGTATAGTCTTGGATTCTACAGTAATCTACAGTAGGTACAAGTGGTTTTTCTTGGTTCTCTTTTTTCCGATCCTTACAGCAGTGACAGAGAGCTTCTGTGTCCAAACGTGTGTATTACTGTGACTCTTATTCCTCATTAAGAAGTTACGGATTACTGTATAGTTTTGGATCGTACAGTAGTAAACTCCGACCTGTATTGGGTTACCGTATCGCATTGGATCCTACAGTAGTATTCTGTTATTAAACAATTCTCTTGTATTACGTGTTGTTTGTTTGAGCAAACATGTTCCATGAGCAAGATTACGGTAGAAAAGTACAGTAATACTGCCATACTTTTAGACACCGTAACTTATCAAACAGCGTTTTGTAGATAATAAGGAAAAATCGTTATGAAAATGATTTCTTCTTTTCTTATCAGCAGTACCTAAGCATGTGAAGTACGGTAGTTTCTGATGTTCCTTTTCATAGAATGAGGGAGTACGGTATCGTCTATGAGTCTACAGTAGTGAAAAGAGAAATTTCGACCTATAGTAAAATTTGTTTTTTGCGAGTATTCGTCTCAATACTTTTTTCTAGAAGCAAGTCTATATGAACTACTATAATTTTTGCCCAATTTTCACCTGATGTACTGTATTTAACATGCGGATCTAACACCCATTCTCTCGAAAGTACTGTACTAGCTTGGAGACCCGCACACAAGAGTATTTGATCTCTTCACTATAACGAAGAAGGATTTATAAATAGCATTTTGGAGAGCCTCTTTTCAAAAGGTTTCTCCATATAATAGAGAATGCGCGCTGGCATCTCATTAAAATTCATAAAGAAGTCTTAATGCTTTCGTAGAATGACGCTTTTCAAGAAATCAAAGCTTTGGGCTTTGATTCTATAGTACTTTTTTTCATTTATAGCTTTCATCAAACATTTTTTGTATTCTCACTTTGCTCTAGAAAAATAAAGTTCCTTCTTTCATTCTCAAATACCTAGATTTAATGATTCCTATATGATTTTCTATCTATTTAAGTGACAATTCTGAAAAGTTGTAGCTTACAATAAATGCTGAATTCATGATGTTTGTGTAAATCTTGCTGCGTTCATTCAAAAATCAGAGAAAATAGTAGTTTCACATATCGCTTTGCAAAAAAAAACCTATTGGTTGATCTAAGAGTACCTCTTGAGATTCACTCGAGAAAAAACTTCGAAAATTTTACTTCCGTATTAGAATTTTACTTATGACTCCCGTTCAAACATTATCATTTCCATTCGATGAAGTTTGTTATTTGAAAAAAAGACAATGCGATTTTGTTGCGCTTAAACAATTGTCTGTTGCTTTTTCTCTAAGCGAGGTTGGGAAATGGGACATTACTTTGAAAAAAAGGGTCAATCTTTACCATGGGCGTTAATTTTTCAAAATGGTACTGCCAGATTGAGTTGTATACCAATTTTCTTGGAATTTTTTTTTGACTTTGGGAAACCCCAACTATTAGTCTGTAGCTGCTCTGTGAACAAAGTTGGAAAATGAGGCGGTTGATCGAAACAAAAGATACTACCGTTCAATAATGTTTTCTTCAGTGAAATCTTGCTATCCACTTCCTAAGACGCAATATTCTCTCGCGTCGAGACAAATCGGCCTTAGGACTGTAACTCTCTTCAAAATATTCAATTTTGAAACAAAATTCACGGGTACTTTTCCAGGTACCCAAGGATTGTCCTGTCCAAAATTTTTTCGGTTCTATACCGTATAACAAAAATTGTCAGCATTTCTTCAAAACTGACTAAAACGATTTGTTCAAAATGTTCAGCTCGATGAGAGCTACATTTTATCCCGTGAGACCTATGCTCTATTGTCACTCTGAACTACTGTAACTCCCCTTCAAAAATTAACTTGGAAAATTGATTTTTTAGGTGATAGAGATCTCGGCAAAAGTAATGACCTATATGATCTTGTGAAGTTTGTTTTTCTGCATCAAATGAGTGCAAGATTGAAGCTCTGGATCACAATAACGCACAATAGCAATCTGTTCTTATGTATAGTTTTGTTCAGAAAAAATTTTACTTCCGACAAACTCTGCTCCCTCTCGATACAAAAGTCTTTTGATTTACAACTCCCCTTTGTTTATCAGCAGAGATCCCCGCGTTACTATGGTAGCACGAGAAAACAAAAGTTGGGGTATAATTAGAATCTGCTGACTGCTACATTTCTCTCAAACGAGGGGTTTGACTACGGTTGTTGACTGCTGTTTCGGTTGGATTTTTTATAAGACAGGTTAGGGAAGAACAACTTTTGTATTGAAAATGTTGGAAAATTGATCATGAAAGTTCTATAATTCGCGAAACATTTAGTTTTCTCTCTCTCTTTCTCTCTCTCTCTCTCTCTCTCTCTCTCTCTCTCTCTCTCTCTCTCTCTCTCTCTCTCTCTCTCTCGCTCTGTTTCTCCCTCTCTCTCTCTCTCTCTCTCTCTCTCTCTCTCTCTCTCTCTCTCTCTCTCTCTCTCTCTCTCTCTCTCTCTGTTTCTCTCTCTCTCTCTCTCTCTCTCTCTCTCTCTCTCTCTCTCTCTCTCTCTCTCTGTCTTTCCCTCTCTCTATCTCTCTTTCTCTCTCTCTCTCTCTCTCTCTCTCTCTCTGTCTGTCTTTCCCTCTCTCTCTATCTCTCTCTCTCTCTCTCTCTCTCTCTCTCTTTCTCTATCTCTCTCTCTCTCTCTCTCTCTCTCTCTCTCCCTCTCTCTCTCTCTCTCTCTCTCTCTCTCTCTCTCTCTCTCTCTCTCTCTCTCTCTCTCTCTCTCTCTCTCTCTGTTTCTCCCTCTCCCTCTCTCTCTCTCTCTAACCATCTTTCTTTGCAGAACATGGCATTCCTCAGTCAACTCCAAGGAGGCCTTCAACAATTAAAGCAAAAAACGTCGGAGTTAGCCGAGCAAGCTTCACCATCGCTCGGAGCACACATTCAATCATTGAAAGAGGCCCCGAAATTCGTTGAATCAGCTTTCAAAAACAATATTCTGAATCGAGTCAAGCTAGATTCTCTTGGAAAGGTGATTTTTTTTCGAATTTTTAAAAATTCATTCCTCATCGTGTTAATTTTCGCCTTTAAAGCGATGTCTAATCATTTTTTTAAGAAAAAAGTATGTTAAAAAAATTAAATTTTTCGAATTACCTCAAGTTCTAAAAAATTGGTGTATTTAACGTCAATTAGGTTTTAAAATTCAAAAAAAGGTGAAAATATCAATATCAAGAATAATCTTAAATAACCTCCCACGGGACTTAACATCATCTGGGTACGAAAGTTCAAAATATCCTAAAAAAAAATCTCACTAATAAAAAACCTAGCGTCAAATTAAAGAAAAATATTTTTTCAAAATATTATTCTTTTAGAAAATTACCTAAAATAACCGATTAAGGTACTCAACGTCATTTGGGTACGAAAATTCAAAACGTCTTAAAAAATTATCACAAGTAAAAAACTTAACACAAAATTAAAACAAAAATATTTTTCAAAGTATCATTCTTTTAGAAAATTACCTAAAATAACCGATTAAGGTACTCAACGTCCCATCATTGGGCCGTTCTCAATCACCGATAGACATAGTTCCGGTCATTACCTCATTCGGAGAGCACTTGCAGAACGCCAACTTTCAGTTAGTTTTTGATTTATGTCGCACACTTTACTTCAAACGAAACCGTTAATCGTTAAATCAACTATTATTCCGAATTTGATGGAATTGTTTGTTGTATCTGTCAAGTTGAAATGAATTAAACGTTGTTTGTTGAAAAATGAAATACTGACCGAGAAGGAAGTAAAACCACTTTTTTCGATTCAATCGGAATTATTGAGCGTTGAATTAACGATTTTTCACTTCTGGTGAAACGTTGATCGTTAAATTCTTTTTTAAAAAAACCAATTTAGGAACCAGCCCTGGTATATATACTGTAATAAACAAAAAGATCTATTTTAGAGTCGAATACGAACAAACTGGAGACTTCCGGGCCGTTAACGATGGCAATTCGGGTGAGAAAATTTTTCTTCTAAACATGTCTCAAGTTCTTCTTCTCCTTCAGTCTGGCTTCACAGAGAGGGCAACAGTAGTGAACTGGCGATCTCTTTCTTCGCAGAAGACCAGTATCACCTCGATTCGGTCAATTTTCACTGGGCCACCGAGCCTATGAATGGATCGGAGCATACGATTGGAGGTGGGTCTCGTAGAAATGAATAGAGACTGCGAACTGTTTGCAGAAAAATCTGCGCGGCGATTGCATGGGGCGGGGTTTAGAAAAGTTTATGCGGCGATTGCATGAAATTTCGAGAGGCGGGGACTCTTGCTTTCTATTGGAAGTGGGTCTCATAGGGAGAGTAGAGACCGCGAACTGTTTGCAATAAAGTTCATGCGGCGGTTGCATGAGTGCGGGGTTTCTTTGCATGAGATTGTGATAAGTGAGGTTCCATGTGTACTATTTGAAGTAGGTCTCATATGGAAAAATGGATTCTGGCTGTTTTTTGTCATGAAAAGTCTTCAAAAGTTCCATGCGGCGATTGCGGGAGGGTGCGGTTCCGGATAGCAGAAAAGTTCGCGCGGCGGTTGCATGAGAATTGCATGAGAGTGTACATGATACGGTATTTATATGGTACCCTTAAAACTTATTCAACGACGGTAGCTTTTAGGAATTTCACGGCACTTTCTGACTACTGTAATTAAAGATTAACATTTCAGGCGTCGGTTATGCTGGAGAAATTCATCTGATCCATAGGAACACCAGGTTCCCGACCCTAGAAGAGGCTCTGAAACAGCCCAAAGGAGTGATCGCCGTGGCTGTTTTCTTGAATGTAAGTTTTTTTGAAAATTTCATTTTCCCTATCCTTTATTTTAATAAAATAATGAGGTAAGCGCGCCCTGTTGATGGTCTTGCGACGCGTGTTGGAGAGCGGCTTCATTCACTTATTCCTGATATTTAGTGTGTAACGCTTATGAAATTCTCCCTACGGTATCGTATTCAGGAATCTCATGACGAAAACACCGCTCTGACACCGGTGGTCGATGTCGTCAAGAACATCGTCTACAAAGGAACTGAATGCAGGGTTAATCAGTTCAATTTTCAAGCACTCTTCCCACCAGCAGGTTGGTTTTTATCGATTTTAATGGATTAGTCTTGTGGTAAACCCTCTGCTTCTCACCTTTGAGGCCCGTGTTCAATCCTCTAGTCCTCATTTTTGCATTTTCCTGTCCTCCGCGCGGCAGAGTCAAGAACAGGTTTCCGAAACTGTTATTTTGCGTAGAATACTGTCAAGAATGATATAAACGCTACTAATTTTAGTCTGGGGTTCGATCCTCTAGCCAACGTTTTTTTTTGCTTTTTCATTCTTCAGAATCTCCTTGAGGAAAACAAGTAGAGGTCATTTTCAATATTTTTCCCAAACTTACTTTATGAAAAGTACTATAAAAATATACGAATTTTGGCATGGGTTCGATCCTCTCGCCAACATTTTTTTGCATTTTCATATCCTGCACTCGGAATCGTCATGGTGAAAACCAAGTAGCTTTTCTTTTCTAGGATCGACCCTCTGGATTAGTCATTGGCGACCGTCTGAAGTTGCGCTTTCTGAGCCTTCTCGACGTTGAATATGGTGTTCTTCAGATGGTATCGTTTCGCCAATTGAATAGCCTAGAGGGTTAACCTTGGGTTTTCTGGGCTTTAAGCATAGCTGCAACGTAGTATATCAGGTTGACCTCCCCACTCAAGCCATGTCTAACCCTAAATGCACCAGTGCCAAGCCAATCGTTGGCTAATGACTTACCCATCTCTACTTTAGATGACGCGCCATCAGAATGTTGAATCTATCTGAAACACTCAGTATCTTCACGTTACAGAGAAAACCAAGGAGTTCTGGATCTACGACGGGTCCGAGACCACCGAACCCTTCAGAGAGACTGTGACATGGATAGTGTTCAGATCGGCGTCACCAATCAGCTCGTATCAGGTACTTTAAGAATGTTCGAAACAATTCTGACTACGGTAATTACAGTAACCTGTTGAAAAACATCTTTTGACTACTGTAGTTACCATTACAGTAAACATAAGTCATCGATATCGGTAGAAATATGTAGATCAAAAGTCTAATATGGCAAGATAATTACAGTACCATACGTCATCTTTAATTGAAATCGTTCAGAAATGTCTTTTGATTACGGTAATTACAGTAACCAGAAGTTGTCTGTGGCTAATGTAAGCTCTCTGATTACTGTAATTACAGTACCCAAAGATATCTCAAGATGCGAAATTTTACAAAATCTCTTTTGTGTAGGTAATTACTGTAGCCAGAAATGATCTGTAGGTAAGAATCTTTCGAACAACCTCTCCATTACGGTACGTATTATCCATTGGATCAGTTTTTCTGAAAATTAAATGAGAAATGGAAATTCCCTACTTACAGCTCGACAAACTTCGCGAGGTTCGTGCTGGAAGATACGACGACGAGTCTTCTGACCAAATCGCAATGAAGCCCTTGAGAGGCGTGCAGTCTGCCAACTCACGGACCGTCCTCTCCAGCTTCAGAAGTGTTGCCGGAGCGCCAGATCTCGGATTCGGTCAGTAAAATCCTTTTTTTCCACGCTAGAAGTTCGAACTTGACCCTGTCCGAACTTATCCAAAATTCGCTTTCTAGTCCGCAGGCAAACTTTCATTCCACTACATACTCAAGCAATAGAATATCCCGTCCCCACAGGATCTCATTTCTTGACGACAAAGAGAGCAGGTTCTGCATACACCCTCGCACTCATGACTCGATTTGTCGTCGATCATTCATTTTCGACATTCCTTCCATGACACATAATCCTTCTGTATCAAAATCGAACATTCGCTATTTAATAATTTATTGAGTAAATATTCATCTGAACGTGACTCTTGGTGGATCGTTGCTGTTGTTGTCGTCGGCTCTAGGGACGTAAGTAAGCGCCTTTAGGTACTCTTCCAGGTAGGTGCAAACCTTCCTTGTTGCACCAGCTAGTCCGTTTTCTTCGATGATCATTTCGAACTGCAAAATTTTCTGGTGGTAGAAAAATTATGAACTACAAATTTTCTCTGCCTACGGTAATCCTACTACAAACACGACTTACAGCAAGACTGGGATATTTCTGTAACCTACAGTAATCAAATTCACCGCGATCATCTTTACCTACAGTGATCCTACGATTATCTTTAGGTACAGTACAGAGTTGCACGGAAGTAAAATGTTTCAAAACGGAAGTCGGAAGTGATAGCTCTATCTACAGTAGTCGGGTCATTTTATCATTACGATGTTCACTACGGCTATTTCTACAGTATTCGAATCGAAAATTACTGTAGCTCGATGTACTTTGACCCCTCGACTAACTTTTATTCGATCGAAAATTACTGTAGCTAGCTCGACCTACAGTAACCCTTCGGTTAACTTCAACTAGATCGGAAACTATTGTAGCTAACTCGAACTTGAGACTACAGTACCACCTAATACTCAATCTACTCTCATTACATACACAGCGCAAATAAATTCTCTTCAAGCTCTCTTTCTCATCATTTTAATGAAGTCTCCTTCATTTTGTTGTCGACTCACTCCTCTAATGATCCCTTCACCTACTCTTTCATCTCGAATGTTCTTCAGCACATTCGATGTTTCGATTTCTCGGGCCACTCTTCCACTATTTGTGTCACGAAGAAGTCGGATCAGAATCGGAAAAATTGATTTTTAAAAAGTTCATTCAATGATAATTTTCAAGAAAATGAATTTCGACTCATTCAAAAATTCAATTTTAACAGAATTTTCACGAAAAATCATAAACATCTCAATCGATGCAATGACAGAACGATACAATCTCAGAGAAGCTAGTCCAGAATTTTCGAGAAAAAATAATTAAAAACGATGTGAAAAATTAATTTTAACCGAATTTTCACAGGAAAAAAGAATAAAAAGCTAAAACGATTTGAAAAATTGGAAAAATCCAGAATTTTCATTTTAAAAAAACTAACCTTATTATCTGATACCCTCAGCAAAACAAAAATTGGTGAAATCGGAATGTGCTGAATGTCGTCTGGCGTGTGGATATATGGAGAGTCGAGAAGGAGGAGGTGAAGGCGTGACGTCATGCTCCAGACTAGTTCGACCTGAAAAGGCAAAAATAGGATGAACATGTGGGGATTGATCCAAGTACTAATCCGAGTCGGGATGGTTCTTGGTGGTAGATCTTGAACTATCAAGAAATGAAGTTTTATGAAAAAGCAAAATTTTTTCGGCTTGCGTAAGTTGATGCCAGTACTAACCCGAGTCAGAATGGTTTTAGGTTGTAGATCTCAAACTATCAAGAAATAAAGTTTTATGAAAAAAGCAAAAATCATTTGGGCATGTGGGGATAGATCCCAGTCCTTCCTCGAGTTAAAAACTCAATTCAAATCGAAGTTCTACGAATAAGCTAATCGGAATTTCATGCAAAAACAAAAACCTCTCATAGGATTCGATCTAACTACTGACCCAAGCCAATGTGTTCGAAGTACCGTAATATCTATTTTTCACATAAAACATCGAAAGAAACCTCTCTCTGTTCGTCTTCCATTCGATTTTCGACTTCGCGTAGTGAGCGTAGCCACCTCGACGACAAATTCTTGTCAGCAGATGCGTTCGAACAGCCAAGATCTGTTTTCAGATACTTGATCTTTTTGCCAAAGTGATGTAGAATTTCTTCACTGAAATATGTATTTTACTTAAAATTTTTCTATTTTTCCTGACTTATTCATGTAAAGAATTGTAATTTCGTTAATTTAGCGAATGATTTTCACTCGATAAGTGTGAAAAAAAAGCACTTTCAAATTTCAAAAAAATCATAAATTTTATCTTCTTTTCAAAGTGATGGAGAATTTCTTCACTGAAATATGTATTTTTCTTAAAATTTTGTAAAATTTATCTCTACAAAGAGAGATTTCCTGACGTATTCATGTGATGAATTGAAATTTCGTTAATTTACCGGATGATTTTCACTCGATAAGTGTGAAAAAAAAGCACTTTCAAATTTCAAAAAATCATAAATTTTATCTTCATTTCAAAGAGATGGAGGATTTCTTCACTGAAACTGATTTTTGCTTTAAAAAAGTCTTTAATTTATCTTTAAAAGGGAGATTCTCTGGTAAACAAGATCATTGAAATTTACCAACTAATTTTCAGTGTTTCACGATAAGTCTAAAAACATCACTTTCGAGAGGGATAATCGATTTTAATAAAGATTCACCTCTTGTTAAATTTATTCAGAAATTCTCAGTTTTGATAAATTCTTCTTCAAAGCAGTTTTTTCCAACTATTTCAGAGGATGACTGATTTTCTTCTATTATTATTTTTCTTGAAAAAAAAGCATACCGTAACGCCAAATGCAGCAATTGAGTCAACCTCGAGTGCTGAGAAGACGGCCCAAGCAATATTATCGGTCTTGTCGATGGTACTACGACATATGGACATGGTGGCTCCCAAATTGATTTTTCTTGGCTGAAAATCTTTATTCTTCGAGAATTTGTCATTTTTTTTAAAAGGATAATTAAAGTGTCACTTTTTACATAAAATTTCAAAACTCTAAACTTTCGATGATCCCCATCTCTTATAAACCACTCTTGACTCAAAATCTTTATTCTTCGAGAATTTGTCAGTTTTTTGAAAAGGAAAAGGATAATTAGAAAGATTTAGAGTATCATTTTTTACATAAAAGTTTGAGACTTCAAACTTTCAATGATCCCCTTCTCGCATAAACCACTTTTGACTGAAAATCTACATTCTTCGAGAATTTCTGTTTTTTTTTAAATAAAAAATAATTAGTAAGATTTAGAGTATCATTTTTTACATAAAAGTTTGAGACTTCAAACTTTCAATGATCCCCTTCTCGCATAAACCCCTTTTGACTGAAAATCTACATTCTTCGAGATTTTCTGTTTTTTTTTTTTAAAGAAATGATAATTAGAAAGATTTAGAGTATCATTTTTTACATAAAAGTTTGAGACTTCAAACTTTCAATGATCCCCTTCTCGCATAAACCACTTTTGACTGAAAATCTACATTCTTCGAGAATTTCTGTTTTTTTTTAAATAAAAAATAATTAGTAAGATTTAGAGTATCATTTTTTACATAAAAGTTTGAGACTTCAAACTTTCAATGATCCCCTTCTCGCATAAACCCCTTTTGACTGAAAATCTACATTCTTCGAGATTTTCTGTTTTTTTTTTTAAAGAAATGATAATTAGTAAGATTTTGAGTATCATTTTTTACATAAAAGTTTGAGACTTCAAACTTTCAATGATCCCCTTCTCGCATGAATCACTTTTGACTGAAAATCTACATTCTTCGAGAATTTCTGTTTTTTTTAAAGAAATGATAATTAGTAAGATTAAGAGTATCATTTTTTACATAAAAGTTTGAGACTCTAAACTTTCGATAAAACATAATACACTAACTTTGTTCATACACCACTCTTAGCTGAAAATCTTCATTCTTCCAGAATTTCTCACAGGGAACTATTTTTATCCATTAGAAAGCAAGTTTGAAAGGAGTTTTGTTATTAATGATCATTTTATGCAAAAAATCCAAATCTCACGATTGCGCGACATGAGTCGGCGACTCCTCTTCAACCATGTAGTTCGACAGTCTTTTAGCGGTTGGCACGAAGCCAATATCGGTGCCGGTTCGAACAATCCGTCCGATCCACCACATGTCGTCGAATTTCTGAAAGTTTAACGAGTACATGGTGAGCAGAGTTGCACGGAATTCCGACTTCCGTGAAAAAAATTTCACTTCCGACTTCCGTTTAACAAATTCTACTTCCGACTTCCGTCAAAAAATTTTTTTTCGTGAAAAATGACGAAAAAACCGTGAAATCGTTTGTATTCAGTATGGAATTGACCTATCACCTGTTGAGAATGCACGAATATACAATATCTCTGGGTTTTTTCAACTTTTTTGCACTCCCGACTACCGTTGAAAAAATTCTACTTCCGTCTTCCGACTTCCGTTTAAAAAATTCACTTCCGACTTCCGACTTCCGTTTTGAAAAATTTTACTTCCGTGCAACTCTGATGGTGAGCCGTAATTATGTTGACACGTTTCGACCGTAGTTTGAGAAAAATCAGATAGATTTTAGAAAGCAAAAAAGCAAATTTATTTCACGGCATCAATAACATCGACAACTTCATACATATTAGGTTCAGCCATTCGATCGAGTCTAATAATTTCCATTGACCTTATATACGAATTTAGAACCGTGAAACAACCTTTGGAGTGAAGTTTCGGAAAACTACAAACATCAAAATATCCTTTTTGTCATTATGCACATATCTAGCAAAAAGTCTGACTGATTTCAAACTCGCGGCAGTCGCATTTTTGTAAAATGAGTACGGTAGGGTCGGGACTCTCACAACGAACAGTTAGATCTTTGTGGATTTCAATTATTATTCTTACTTTCAGTCCATTGAAACTGAAGGCGCATTACTTAATCGTTCATGTATTTCAAAGCGAAACTGCTACGGTAACTAAGTAACCGATTTACGGAGGTCAGACTTTTTTACAGGTAGAGGAAGATATGTGTTATGTGATAATGAAGAACTGTAAAATTACGTAAATGATGAAGAATCATTAAGTGAAAGAATGAAGCAGAAATTGAAAAAAATCATTCTCAAATTGCGAATTTTTTTGGCTTTTTTCAATGAAATTCTCAACAATCTTTCTGATTTATTCTTAGCTTCATTTGCGTCATATAATCTGTCTTTTTTATTGCTGGATTTTTTCAGATTTAGTTTGGAAAATCATCATTTTTCAGCTATTTCTTGACGAAAAGATAACAAAATATAGAATTTTTACAAGTTAAAAGTAAACTAACCGCATGAATATGGATGAAATCATGCTTCTCAAAACTGATCGTGGCAGTCTTCACTGGTGAACACTCATCAACCGTTCCATCATAGTTTCTTTGCGCTTGGACGGCGAAAGATACTTTCTTTTCCTTAATCGAAGTTTTTTTATTTATTGCCTCTGAAAACTCTGAATCTAAACAACTTTCCGTATTTTTTCACGGTTTTCCCAAAGAAAATACAGTTTCTCAAGCCGTATTCAGCGATAACATTCATTGTGGACAGTTTTGATGCGTTTTTTCTTTGAAAAATTAATTTTCAACTAATTTTGAAGTTGATTTTCTCTATCATTCAAATTTAACCTTTGCCAACTGCAGAGCTTCAATCGCTTTTGCGTAAATCTTCCGTTTTCGATGTTTTTCGTCTCGATTTGTGTTGTGCATCAAAGCGATGCCGGATTCTCTCGAGGAGAACTTGTAAGAGTTCAGATAAGACTGAAGCTTCTCCCTGGCTACACTGTGCATCTGGAAATAGTTCACTTTTTGGAGCATTTGGAAAGTAGGCGGAATCGACACGCCCATTTATTTTGATTTTAACTGGAAGTTTATGAATACTAAGTAGACGTGAGGAGTCCGTGACGTCATACTAATCTACAATCAGCGAGATAAATTACTTTTCAACACTCTGACTTTTAGTATTGCATGTCATCAGAGTACTCGGAATCCAATCTGGCTATGTTGCAACAAGCCTGGAAACCAGGGAGCATCCGTTAAGTCGGAACGATTTATCTTTCTCTTACCTCTTAAATTCGTCCAGAGGGATTATGGCCGGCGAGAAGGGAGAAGAGAAGAGAAAGAAGAATATGCAAGTTTCGTTTTCCACTTTCGCAAATTTTGTCCCATTTCCAACAATTGAATTTGACTCCGGTCCCATTTTTGCATCATTACTGAAACTGAAAGTAATCATGCGGAAGGATTTTGTCTGAGGGGGGCAATGTTTTGGTCTCAAAAAAGAAATTCCTACAAAAATTTCCCCGGTTTCCGAATCAAAAACTTGTGTAGTGAGCATCCGTTTCTTATGACTCACATTTCGTCCATTCAGAAGCTCTTGATACAATTGAAACAAAGAAATCATTCATTCATACATATTATATCAATAAAAGTTATCGTTGTTCCGACAATTTCATGGTACTTGGAATTTAAACTATTTTCATAAAGTTCGGACAATAAGATTAAGCGGGAGGGATGAAAAACAAATGAATAGCCAGGAAAAAAGAAATTTTAAAAAAAACTACAGTAGTCTTTTTCTTACGAATTTTCGTGTATTTGGTGCATTCAATTTTTTCAGACCGAGCAATGAAATTCACGACTTTTTTCAAAATATTTTTTCTTTTTTTTCGAATTTTTCTCTCTTCTTGCTTGTAGCGAACTTCACTTTCCTATATATTCTGTTTATTCCCACACATGGTATTTAGATTCGATCCTTGTAGAGATTTCCATTCCTTTCGCAAATCAGCCATCTCATTCGATTTTTCGCTAATTTCAACCCCCTCTCTCATCCCTGATTGATTCGTGTGTAATGAAAGGTTGAGTTCGAACTTGGGATTGAATCGTCTCTTGTGTGAAAGATGTTTCTAGATGCTATCACAGTTTACCTTGGGTGTGGGTGCCGATTTGAATTCAAGATAACCACACGCGCGTCAACCGCCATTTTTGAACTGCTAGGCGACATGTCAAATTGGGTAACCATCACTCGTATGCAAATTGCGGCATATGGCCTATTCGGCCATTGCTCATATGAGCTATCCTTGGTTAAATTCGATTCTACGATAAGGCGGTAACTGTCCAATCGGGTTTTTTCCATGGTTTGATGTATATGATGTAGCATACGGTAGTCATACTGTAACATACAATACAAATATCTACCAAAAAGTTTGATTTCAAACGCGCGCCAGTCGCGTTTTTGTAAAATGAGTATGGTAGGATCGGGACTTTCACAACGAACAGTTAGATCTTTGTGAATTTAAATTATTTTTTTATTTTCAGTCCATTCTGAAATTAAAGGCTCATTACGTAAATCGTTCTTGTATTTCAAGGCGAAACTGCTACGGTACTAAGTACCCGATTTACGGAGGCCAGACTTTTTTACAGGTAGAGGAAGCTATGTGTACAATAGGAAAAGATTTAGGTGAAATATTATCTTTAAAAATCTAATATTGCAAAGTTTTCATATCGTTTGTCAATTTTCTGCATTTGAAATCGATTTCCAAACAAAATTGGAAAAAAAATCAAATCTTCCTGAGACGATGTTGGAAACCTCCTTATGTCGATAATTTTTTTGAAACAACTGAAAAAAAGTTTTTTTTCTGAAAATTTGAGGAAATAAAGGGATTTATTTCCAAGTTAATTTGAATTTCCATTTTTTGAAAACAACAAAAATACTGAAATTCAAGTTTCAAGATAAGTAATCGAACATAAATTTATACTTTGAAAAAAGCTGCGAACCACACCTCGGCAAAGGCATAAGACAATAAAACCGCTTCGCAACCGCTTTGCCGACCTCCTCTTTCATTTTCGAAAGTGTTTGTACTTTGATAAATGTTTCACTCGACATGATGAACGTTGCGGACTATTCCCAACGATAGTTTTACCTACTTCAAACATTTTCCCGTTATGATTTGTGAATCTGGGACAAAAAAAGAAGGAAAAGTAAAATTTTTTGAACTACAGTAACTGAAATTTGATCTACTCTATCGATTTTCTTTGCTTACACTTTTCAACTGCGTTTGCCGCAGTGTGCGAACTACCGAAATCTAATTTTCTACAGTATTTTACCCTTAATATCTCCAAATTAGCTCCTTAATTAGAGATTACTCATCGATCACCCATTGTCAATTCAAATCCCTCTCCCAAACCTGCAGCTGTAAATTGGTATGCACAACAAACGACGCTCTTTTCACCCTCCACCAAAAGATTATATCGGTTGGTGCACAGTGGGGTGTGTGGTGTATGTGTGTGTGTGCCAATTGGCCCCCAGAACCAGTTTTCACCCAGGCTTGGTGTCTTGACAAGGAGCGCGCGGCCATTTCACACCAAGCCGTTTTTCTCTGTTCTCTTGGTTTTGTTGGTAAAAAAGCTTTTAGAGGCTAAGTGGTCAGATGTGATAGATTGTAGATTGCCATGAGGATGTGTGCACAATGTACTACATTTGTCGTCAAGTTAGATGATTACTAAGCCTATAGAGGCTAAGTGGTCAGATGTGATAGATCGTAGATTGCCATTAGGATGTATGCACAAAGTACTACTTTTGTCGTCAAATGAGATATTTACCAAGCGTATAGAGGCTAAGTGGTCAGATGTGATAGATTGTAGATTGCCATGAGGATGTATGCACAATGTACTACATTTGTCGTCAAGTGAGATGATTACTAAACGTATAGAGGCTAAGTGGTCAGATGTGATAGATTGTAGATTGCCATGAGGATGTATGCACAATGTACTACATTTGTCGTCAATTGAGATGATTACTAAGCGTATAGAGGCTAAGTGGTCAGATGTGATAGATTGTAGATTGCCATGAGGATGTATGCACAATGTACTACATTTGTCGTCAAGTGAGATGATTACTAAACGTATAGAGGCTAAGTGGTCAGATGTGATAGATTGTAGATTGCCATGAGGATGTATGCACAATGTACTACATTTGTCGTCAATTGAGATGATTACTAAGCGTATAGAGGCTAAGTTGTCAGAACTGATACATCATGTAGTACTGTGGATCACAGACTGTAGTGCGGATGTATGCACAGAGTACTACTTTTGTCGTGAAATTAGATGATTATGTTTCTTGAGGATTAGGAACATTCCGAACCTTATATAGAACCTATTTTGAAAGCATAACTGTGGACTCTGAACACCTTTATTTTAGGCTTAAGTGAGGGGTCAGCTGAGGTTCCACCTAACATGTAAGGTATACTTAGAAAAAGAAAGTCGGTGCCTCTCGCCATGTTTTTACAGAACAACTTACGACGGAAAATTAGACTGAATCTTTGAATCATGAATCATTTCCTCAAAAGTAAGCTTACAAGATGCAGTCCTAGATCTCTCCTTCCACACCACTTCTACTTGATTATGTTCCTAAGCGAAGGTGGTGAAATATGAAGACGCAAAATGGGTTGTATCTGGTTGCGGCGACCCTTTGATGTAGGAAAATAAATGTTCGTTATGAAAAAAAGGACCAGAAAAACGGAGGGTATCTGTTTGATTATATCGCGTTGAAGGGAACACCTTTCGATATGAAAAGCATTCTCGATAACAAAATGTGTTGGCTATCAGTTGGAACAGTTTCAGACAACTGGCGTTGCACTTTTTCTTTCAATTTCTAGCTTTCGTTTAACTCTGGTGTCATATGAAGTACTTTCCGCTATATTTTTCTGTATACGAAACCATCGTTATCGCAATGTCAACGATATCATTAGGGCGCGATACCCAGAAAAGTCGTCGGTTACGCCGTTTATACACCACCTATTTATCTAATCACCATAACACATAAACACCTCCATATTGTTTTTTTTTCGGCAAATAGAGTCCAAGTGCTATCTCTTATGAGCATTATGTGACAGTTGTGTCACTTTTCCTCGATTTTTTTCGTTTTTGATAATTTTTTTGTCATTTTGTTTTGAAAAAAGATTCAATTTCCTCCATATTGTTTTTTTTCAGGCAAATAGAGTCCAAATGCTATCTCTTATGAGGATTATGTGACAGTTCTGTCACTTTTCCTTGATTTTTTCGTTTTTGATCATTTTTTTGTCATTTTGTTTTGAAAAAAGCTTCAATTTCCTCCATATTGTTTTTTTTCGGCAAATAGAGTCCAAGTGCTATCTCTTATGAGGAGTATGTGACAGTTGTGTCATTTTTCCTTGATTTTTTCGTTTTTGATCATTTTTTGTCATTTTGTTTCGAAAAAATCTCCAATTTCCTCCATATTGTTTTTTTCCGGCAAATAGAGTCCAAATGCTATCTCTTATGAGGATTATGTGACAGTTCTGTCACTTTTCCTTGATTTTTTCGTTTTTGATCATTTTTTTGTCATTTTGTTTTGAAAAAAGCTTCAATTTCCTCCATATTGTTTTTTTTTCAGGCAAATAGAGTCCAAATGCTATCTCTTATGAGGATTACGTGACAGTTCTGTCACTTTTCCTTGATTTTTTCGTTTTTGATCATTTTTTTTGTCATTTTGTTTCGAAAAAAGCTTTAATTTCTTCCATATTGTTTTTTGGGCTCCAGGTGCTACCTCTTATGAGGATTATATGACACTTATCAAACTTTTCCTTGATTTTTCGGTTTTTGATAATTTTTCAATGATTTTCATCGTTGGTTTATCAAAATTGGATTTTTAAACTGTGTAACGCAAGTAAAAAAAATCCAATTTTTGAAGATTATATATTTTCTGAAAACTTGGAGGAGAATAATCTAATTAGTTATTAATAAAACTTGTTTTGATCGCATCAAAAATACAACAAAATAAGAAGAAATAACGAATTATCAATATTATTTAAACTAGTATATTAAATATTGTTATTTTCGAATTATTTATTTGAAAAAAAGTTAAACAATCCCTCCAGTATGAAGACAGTATCATTAGCACTGGACCCATGTTAAACTGTTCACGAGTCATTGGGATAGGTCAATTGTCTTCTGGTAAGATATCGGTTACAGGTCGCCATGCCATACTTCTCAAATTTCAAAGAAGATGTTGATCTGTTTATTAGTGTCAATCACTCCCCTTCCCCTGATTACATTCTTAAACTGTTGTAGAACATCAAAACTTCGGTGATTACGGTATTTTGTCACTTAATGGATTGGAGCTTGTAGTTCTAAAAGTTTGGTGGTTACGGTATTCTGTGTCGTCATGAATTGGAGCTTGTAGTTCTGAAAGTTTGGTGGTTACGGTATTTTGTCACTTCATGGATTGGAGCTTGTAGTTCTATTATTATTATTATTGTAGTTCTGAAAGTTTCATAGTTTGTCACGCCATGAAGTTGGAAGTTTGCAGTTCTAGAAGTTGAGAGATTACGATAGTTTGTGAAGGCGTGGGTTGGAGTTTGATGATTACGGTATTCTGTGACGTCATGGATTGGAGTTTGTAGTTCTGATATTTTGGTGATTACGGTGTTCTGTGACGTCATGAAGTTGGAAGTTTGCAGTTCTAGAAGTTGAGAGATTACGATAGTTTGTGAAACCTTGAGTTGGAGTTTGATGATTACGGTATTCTGTACCGTCATGGATTTGAGCTTGTAGTTCAAAAAGTAGAATGGTTACGTTATTTTGTCACTTCGTCGGGTGGAACTTGTAGTTCTAGAAGTTAAGTGATTACGGTATTTTGTCACATCATTTGATGAATCTTGTAGTTCAAGCAGTTGAATGATTACGGTAGTTTGTCAAATCATGGGTTGAACCTAGTAGTTCTTAAAATTTGATACATACGATTCTCTGCTGATTTCTACTCAGCTTTTACTGTAGTCTAAGATTGCTATGAAAATGTTATAAATTATCAGAATTGAGAGCTAGTGAGCTTTGTAAAATTTGTACATTCCTGCAACTCTGATAAATTTCCCTGTGAATTTAAAAACAAATTGTTTATGTGGGAAGCACTTTAAAAAAAGCCTTACAGAGTGACAGACAGTCGATGCACTTTAACAGCTCTTACAGCAACAGCTCTCTTTGTGTAATTGCCCTGTCCCATCCCATTCCTAATATTGCCATTTGCGCGGCGGCAACATCAAAGAGAAGTCATTTGAGCGCACGCAGGGAACATGACACGCTACGCTTTTGAATTAACATGGGCATAAAAAGTGGCATGCGACAGTTTTTTAAATGGTGGACTTTTTAATTTGTTGTTTTATGATGGGAATAAGCATGTTAGTATGGCGGGCACGTGGTGCCCACCCGTGGAGAAATGAAGACGAGTGTCTGATTGTGGCAGATACGTGGTTGGATTGTGGCAGGCACGTGGTTGGATTGTGGCAAGCACATGTCTGAATTGTGGCAAGCACGTGGCTGGATTGTGGCAGGCACGTGCTTGGATTGTGGCAGGCACATGTCTTCATCTCCTTACAGGTGTGCTGCCTTCTGCCAGCCATACTAAAACTGCAGAGAATGTTTTTGTTCAGCTTTAAATTAATTTTTCCATCAAATGTAGATTTTTTCATGAAAAATGTCAGAGTTTCAGAAGATTTCAACGAAAACCAAGTTTTTCGGAAAAATCTTCACTTATTCGAATCACATTTTCGAAATCCCGGACTCGAATGAGGTGAAACTGAATACGATAACGAAATTTCGGTGAAATTATTTGAGGTTTCACAAAATTAACGTAGCCGAAAGGTGAAAAATGTGCTCAATTTTGTATTAAGTGTGGAATTTTGTAAAATATTCTTCTTCTCAAGAAGCGACGACCAGTTACCGTATCCCCAGAAATCTTAATAGTCCGAAATATGTATATTTTGCTCGGCGAAACTTGTTTTCGTTTCTCCCATGGGCCAAATTGGCTTGTGTTTCCGGTGCTTCACACACTGTATGGGCTCAGTTTTAATTGCCCCTTCGAAAACAATGAATTCAATGGAAAACCTTTCATTCAAACGAGTCAAAGTCTCGGCTTGCTTGTTACTCATAATATCGGACATTACTCACACAGACCCCACCGGTTTTCGTTTCGACCTCCCTATATGACACAGAAATATTGAACTTTACTCGTCTTATTCACTTAGAATACCAGTGGAATGGATTTGAATTGGGAAGTTCTTTTGCCTCATGTGATCGTAGCTTCGTTAGAAAACAAGATTATCCCTTTTAACAGATAATCGCGCATATCGGAAGTTCGATCTCCGCCAGATACAGAAGTTTTTGCACTTTACGAGCGTAGCTCCGATTTTCCCCTGAGATCACTTGAGAAGTTACTGTCTCTATAGATCAACAACGTTTTCAATGGACAACCTTTCATTCAAACGAGTCAGAGTCTCGGCTTGGCTGTTACTCAAAATATCGGACATTTCTCACACAGACCCCCTTCGGTTTTCGTTTCGACCTCCCTATATGACGCAGAAATATTGAACTTTACTCGTCTTATTCACTTAGAATACCAGTGGAATGGATTTGAATTGCCTCAGGTGATCGTAGCTTCGTTAGAAAACAAGATTATCATTTTTAACAGATAATCGCGCATGTCGAAAGTTCGATCTCGTCTGGGTGCAGAAGTTTTTGCACTGTACGAGCGTAGCTTCGTCAAGAAATAAGAGAAAGAGTTTTAGTATGAACTCCTTAATATTTTTGTCGCCATTCGGTATGCCTTACCAAACGACGACAATATGGCGACGTACAGGCGCTTATACGGCGACGTACCTGCGACAAAACAGCGACGTACCGGCAACAAATGTATCATTTCGCCATATCGTTACCGGAACGTCACCGTATTGTCACCGGAACGTCGCCGTTATCGAATGCTGTATAGAATGGCGACAGGGAAGCGACGTATCGGCGATGTACTGGCGACAAATTTATTATGGAGGAAGGTACTGAATCGCGCATGTCGAGTGTTCGATCTCCGCCAGATACAAAAGTTTTTGCACTTTACGAGCGTAGCTCCGATTTTCCCCGAAGTCACGTGAGAAGTTACTGTCTCTATAGATCAACAACGTTTTCAATGGAAAACCTTTCATTCGAACGAGTCAGAGTCTCGGCTTGCTTGTTACTCATAATATCGGACATTACTCACACAGACCCCACCGGTTTTCGTTTCGACCTCCCTATATGACACAGAAATATCGAACTTTACTCGTCTTACTCACTTAGAATACCAGTGGCATGGATTTGAATTGGGAAATGGCGGTATGTCCTTTCGTTTACCATTTCTATCGATAGAAGTGAACGTGGCTAATCTGAAAAACATAATCTCGAGCGTAGGGAGGTCCATATCTATCCTTTACCTCAAACTCAGGTAATCGAACCAAATGTTTACCTACAGTACACCTCGGTTGTTCGTAAAAAACATAATCTCGAGCGTAGGGAGGTCCATATCTATCCTTTACCTCAAACTCAGGTAATCGAACCAATTTTTACCTACACTACACCTTTGGTAATTGGTCTGGATCATGTTCTTGTCAAGCTAATCCCACCGAGCGGCTATCTGATCCTCACGTGGTTGTACCGAAAAGCCATTACCGACCAGCTGTTTCAAGCTGCACGCACAGACGGTGCAGACCAACAACGGTTGATTTCTCTTCCACCAGTAGACGGTCACGTAACCCCAACAACGCCAGGTGTGGCACACTCCTCTGTGTGCATGGTTTATGCTCGTTTAAGTGCACATGAAAACGCTTTGATCTTGACCGCCAACCTATCATACGCCTTATTGCTCTTTGCGACGTTTAAGGAGGATAGTCACTTAGGGAAATTGACCTGTCACCCCTCGTCAGATCTCTGGGATGTTGAGTTGGAATAGTTCTTGGATGGTTCCTGGGAGTCAGACCTGTAGCATGCATTTCTATCCGAAAGATCTCAGCAATGTTCAGTTGGATTAGTTCTATCCCTCGAGATTCACGCTATTCAGCTTCACTACATTTAGAGAGGAGTCTGAATCATTAGTGTCCGACCTGTAACAGGCACCCTCAAACGTCCGATCTTCGAGATGTTGAGTTGGATTGGTCATAAAATTGGTTGAGTTGATCACTTGTGGTACCAGCTCGGGGTCGTACAGTGTTTATATTACGTCTATAAACATTCATCCCGCGGAAACGATGACAATTTTTGCTTTAGCTGTTTTTTTGCATACTAGATAGTGCAATCGTGAGAGAATCAGCTCGAATTAACGCCGAAGTTCGCTTTCCAACTGTAGTTTCTATGTAGGAAGTTCTCAGCGACCCAGCTCATTTTTGCCATTTACACGAAGCGGGTCCGAACCCCCGACATTAGTTTTGATAGAGAGCTCCACTACCAACTGCGCCGTAGAAATTTTCTCAAGGAGATATTTGGATCGATCGATTTTCATCGTTGATCCTAGTTGAAGCCACTACCAACTGCCCCACCGAGGTTATTTTTTTTCGGTACCTCCTAGAGTCGAACTCTCGTCATTGTGGCTCACGGTCAGAACGTTTACCATCTGCCCCATAGACTTTCATTTCCAATACCTCCTAGAATGATCGAACTCTCGTCATAGTATCTCCCACACCGAGCTAAAGATGATCGTTATCGATTAGACGCGTTGCACGCAGATTATATTGAACGAAAATTCGCTATAGGGCGCGTTCGCACATCAATATTTTTTCATTCTTTTGTCTTATTTTTCTCATCTTGAAAAATTGCAAATCATGTAACTTTCCTTCTTAACTAGCTCTTTATCACGAATTTTGGGAAAAAAGGCAGAGAAAAAGTTTTTAACTGCAGTAAATGTAATCTGATCTAAAGCGGTGCAGGATTTACGAAGGGGCGGAGTTTGTGCTCGCTGCTTATTGGTCGCCTCCCCATTAATCCGACACTTCCACTGCGCAGTGTGGCTCCCAGTCAAAACTTCTACCAACCGCACCACCCGGTAATTCTCTTTTGGTGCCTCCTAGAGTGATCGAACCTTCGACATGGATTATTATAGACAGATCTACTACTAACTGCGCAACAGAATTTCCGAATCGATAGGAATAACTGATAATTCTTTCTTCTCCTTCTTTGGTTCTCCCGCGATGGACTGTCTATCGTGATTGATTTACGATCGATCATTTCAACTCATTAACAGTGATTGTCAACTAACATACACACTGAGAAACCGACATTCAGAATCGATCCGTAAAGGATTAGGACAGCAAAATTAGGAGAAAATCGAACAAAAACGACCTTGAAACATGGGTCACAGCATGTTGTTGGGTCGATTTTTAATAGAGTGCACTTTGATGAATCAGAAATTAGGGAATAGGTTCTTAAGGGCTAAACATCGCTAAGTTTTAACCTCTATCCTGGAATAAGCTTGAAATAAAGAGAAAACTGAAATATCCCATAAAGGGTCGAACTCACGACCTGTAGGTTATAAAACAAGAGCCTGGACCACTAGGCCGTGATTTCATTGTGTCTCCGAACCTATTATGTATAGCCCAGAGTCTTGAAAAAACAAAAATCGATCCTATGACATGTATGTTGCAAAACGACCGCTTAGACCACTAGGCCAAAAGCTCATCATGATTTCTATGTCCTTTTTTTCACTCCAAACTTATAACACAAAGCCCAGACTCCAGAAAAACAAAAATTTCTCATCAAGCGAGATCGAACCTGTATGTTGCAAAACGAGCGCTTAGACCACTAGGCCAAAGGTTCATGACCATTTCCGCGCCCTTTTGACCGGATATCATCGCAAGGATCACTCCAAATCCTTCCCCCACCGCTCCGACAGTCCCCGCGCGAGCCCCCAAAAAGTGGGCGTGGCTTGTTCGACCCCCAACAGAGGTGAGTGCGCAAGACGCAGATGGAGAGAGTAAATCGCGCGCGCGCTGTCTGTCCCTGCCCATTGTAGTGCGAACGAAGCGTCGGTGCGTCGTTTGAACCATTCATCCGCTCGATTTTTGCATGTCTCTTATTTCACTCAGCATAATTACGTCGGCTCTTTTTCTTTCCTTCCTGTAAAGATAATGAGCTGGTAATTAGCGTTATTGTAACCAACCCTCTCTTCACTTGTAACAAACAACACATGAACCCATTTTGACCTTCCCACTCACTCCAAGATCAAATTTTAATACAGTAAGTGCGTTGGTGCTCTATTGATAACAGCTGTTCACTCTTTGCCTGATCAATCGAAGTTTCCACCTACTATGTTCATCACTCTTTGAGGTGAGCCGCTATGCAATTTTTGCGTTATTTCAATGGAAAAGTGAGGTTTTGACACTTTTTCTAGCTTATATCATCGTTTTTAATCATATTCCAGCAATTTCTCCGGTTTTCATTCTATTTCCCCCAACTATTCTGTAGTTTTTCTGATCTATTACTTTTCCCATCACAATCATGAATTTTATGTTACACGTGCGTTTTATAATAGTAATTTTTCTAGCTTTCCGCATTTTGTTCCTAGTTTATCTTCCTATTCCCAAAGTTCTTCGTTGTTTTCTTCAACACCAATATCAATATTTTATCTAATTAGCTAAAATATTGATATTTTATCTAATTAGCTCTAAATTTCCCCAAGCAGCACCTTATTTAACGTCCTTTCACATCTTATTTGATCTACTGCATAACTAGCAAGCTGACAAGCACAAACACATGAACGATATGCCACCAAAGTGTTCAAATGGTGTGGAGCCCCCATCATCACCATTGTTTGGCGTGGTGTACACCATTGTCTTGACACCCTTTTACTTTGTGGGTCATTCATTCTATTCGCACCTGTTATACATTTATTCATTCGCACATTCGTTTTTTTCAGCTATTAACGAATGTGTTAAAGCATGGATGAAGATACAGGCGATGAAGTTAAGGTATTTTAGCCATTATGACCCCAAACAGCTAAGGATCTTCAGGTGTTCCGAAGAAACGAAGACGCAGACGATGACACGATAGTAGCTGAATCGTCTCAACTAGCCGATGACAAAAAGGAAGCGGTTTTGGAGGCGGAACTTGAGACCAGGCAGATTATTGGTGAGTGTTTTTGGTGGTGGATTTAAAAAAGCAAAAAAGTTTGAAACGGAGGGGATTGAACTTTCATACACTCATAGGTCAAAAACTTGAATTCATCAAGAAATTGCACTCTGCACTTTCACCCATCGAGAAAACACAAAAAAGTCAAAACCCACAGAAGGATTGAACTTTCATGCTTTCCCTCGACATCCTCATAGATCAAAAGTTTTGATGGTAGATCAAAAATTTGAATCTATCAAGAAATTGCACTCCAAACCCACTAGATATCACCCATCGAGAAAACACAAAAAAGTCGAAACCCCAGAAGGATTGAACTTTCATACTTTCCCTCGACATCCTCATAGATCAAAAGTTTTGATGGTAGATCAAAAATTTGAATCCGTCAAGAAATTGCACTCCAAACCCACTAGATATCACCCATCGAGAAAACACAAAAAAGTCGAAACCCCAGAAGGATTGAACTTTCATACTTTCCCTCGACATCCTCATAGATCAAAAACTTGGATCGATCGTAAAAGTGCACCCTAAACCCTTTAGAAATAGCCCTCTCCACCCTAACACCTGCTCGTCCCCAGTTTTGGCAGGCGTCCAATTTTGTGTTTGCGCATGTAAGGCACTATTCGTCATTCCATTAGGAAAGTTTTCAGGTTTTTTTGAGTAACTCACTTTTAGTGCTTTTTGAATGAAGCTTTCCATTGTTTATGAGGACGGAAATAGCTTTTTGCCGCTGCTTGAAGTGTTTTTGGTCTCTTTTAACATTCACTAAGAAGGTTATAATGATAGTTTTCTTTTTTTCAAGTTGTAGGCAATATGTAAAATCATTTTGTGAAATATGGTGTTGTCATACCACTTTTTTTGAATTTTAAAGTGTTTTGAACATTTGGTAACATATTAAGTATTAAATTGTAAATTTTAATTGCCTTTTCACGATTTCAAAGCTTTTTACTTTCTTCTGGAAGTTTTTGATGATTCTTTCTGTCCTTGATGATTCGTTACCTATATTTTCACAATTTTGCTTTGGGTAATTATTCGAAAACCTTAAACATCCCGTGATTAGGTTGTTAATAGAACATACCATTGAAAACAGCCGCATTTTAACCAACTTCTTACTTTAGGTAACTGAGCTTACACGCTTACTCAACGTACTTTTTGATCTGTGCTCATGACGGCTATTGCAGGTCGTCACGAAGCTTATAAACTTTATTCTCAATGAATAAAGTAAGTTTTATTAAAACTTTCAAAACATTCTTTTAAATACCTTAACTAAGTTCTTATAAGCTCATCTACCTGAAGTAATATCAACGTAGCATTGAAAACACAAGATGAGTGCGCACCTTTCACATTGTGTGATAATGAGACAATATAAAATGAGCTATGGGGCTGCTGCTCCATCCCATCGCTCCGGTTCACAATCGTGATGCCAGGTGGTCCGTCATACACACTCAAGGGACACGACATTCTGGGTCAATTGTATGACCATAAAAGTCGGGGTCCCGCTTTAACTGATGGTGCCGCTTTTTGGTGTAGACTTCTGTGAACGTAGCTTATTTTTAAGTTGGTGCCGCTTTTCTGGCCGTTGTTGGTGTAGCTTTGGTGTAAGAAACGATGATCTATAAGATTTCCGTACGATTTGTCTAACAATTTTGATCCAAGCTACTGTAGTTTTGTAATTGAGTTACTGTAGAAAAAATTGTAACCAAGTTACTGTCGATTTTTTCAAAATTGTGCTACTGTAGATCAATTTTTATCCCAGTTACTGTAGTTTTGCACAGTGAAATTCAAACGATCGACTACAGTAGATCAACTTCACTGTTTGTGATATTTTAGATCATTTTATAGCTTGGTTACTGTATTCTCGCTTTTGAAAATTTGATACTGTAGATCAATTTTTAGTTCAGTTACTGTAATCTTGCCTTCGAAATTGTGCTACTGTAGATCAATGTTTATCCCAGGTACTGTAGTTTTGCACAGTGAAATTTAAACAGATAGGTGTAAACGATTGCTAATGGGCTGAGGATACGATCAAATACAGTAGATCAAATCGTTTCATTTGTGACGTTTTTTGAATTACTGTAGTCTTGCCTTCGAAATTGTGCTACTGTAGATCAATGTTTATCCCAGTTACTGTAGTTTTGCACAGTGAAATTCAAACAGATAGGTGTAACCGATTGCCAATGGGCCGCAAAAAACGTCCTTGAGATGGGTAGGAAGCGACTGTGCAGTGAGTAGAAGAGGAAGAGGTCCAGTGATGATTACCTGTATGTCTTGCCCCCGCCTCTTCCTTCCGATGAGATAATCTCCCCCCCCCCCCCCCCGGAATACAATGAGCATACACGGGACATCCGCAAGTCTTGCGCAATCCGCTAATTATCCGCTTCGCGTGACCGAACGACATGACTAGAAACTAGCAATTTTGACAGATCTACCAACTTTTTCGGGGGTGATGTGGATCCGAACTGAACATCAGCTTGAAAAGTGGGTTTCTCGGGCGATGATGTCGGTTCTAACTGAAATTCAGCTCGAAAAGTGGGTTTCTCGGGGAATGATGTCGATTCTAACAGAAATTCAGCTCGAAAAGTGGGTTTTTCGAGGGATGATGTCGATTCTAACAGGAATTCAGCTCGAAAAGTGGGTTTTTCGGGGGATGATGTCGATTCTAACTGAAGTTCAGCTCGAAAAGTGGGTTTTTCGGGGGATGATGTCGATTTTAACAGAAGTTCAGCTCGAAAAGTGGGTTTTTCGGGGGTGATGTCGATCCGAACTGAACATCAGCTAGAAAAGTGGGATGAAGGTGTTGAAGATGGCGAAAGTTTCTGAAGAAATGGTTTTAAAACGATTCTGCATCCGATTTGACCGTGTTTTTTTCTTTAAACTCATTTAAATAGTTTAATTTATTCATTCTATAAGTTTATTTTGAAGTTTGCAATAGTAAATTTTAGTTTTTCATGAGAAAATGTTGAAAAATAGATATAAAATTATGTAAAAAACGAGATTAAGACATCAAAATCACTTTGAAGTGATGTTTTTCTTCAGTAAAGTCGAGATTGAAAAGACGAAGCTGTGATGAAGTGTCTTGAAAATCACTAAAATTTATCAGAAAATTTGAGATTTTCAGGTGACCAAAAACCATCGACACCGCAGAATGCAACTCCTGCAACCTTCGCTACGCTCACGAGTAATCCGCAGTTAGCTGGTCTGCCCGGAGCCATGGCAGCGGCGTTCAGTCCAAGCTACGCGTTCCCCTTCATGCCTTGGTTCATGGTGAGTTTTTGAAGAATTTGAAAAGTTTAGACGGAAATTTTCATTTTTTTTGGAGTTTCTAGACCATGTGTAGTCATTTGAAGCAATGGAAATCAATCAAAATTACAAAGTCTAGTCCACATAGCCTTTTGTCCTGGGTTTTCTAGATACCATACTAATAGGGAACTGTTAGACCACTTCAAAAATTTAATTCGAAGCTTTCAAAAAGTGAAAATTGAAGTTACTAGTATTACAATTAGAATTACTAGACCATCAAAAATGGTTCTCTAAGGCCATTGAAAAAAATCTAGATCAGTTGAATTTTATGCGGAAACTATGCCAAAATGGTCACCCTAGACCATTGCAAGTTGAGTTTTCAGTTGAATTTCATTATTGAAATCCTAGACCATGTTCAAATTAGCCTTCCTAGACCATCCTAAGCCGCCCATTATAATCCTCTCTCACTCTTTTTGTTCTATTTGTGCTCAAGCCTTTAGCTCTTGGTAACACATGCAAACAACAGAGAGAGAGAGAGATGATCAATTATATGCTTGCATAATGTATGAAGAAGGAGAAGGGAATAACGGTCAAGTACCGTAGACATACCGTATCACTCCACCTGCTCATTGAGAGGCAGGGGGTGCACCCCCAACCGACGGGTGCGGCCGAAGCGTACTGTAGAAACAAATAAACCCGACAAATGGGTAGTTGAGAGGGATTTTACGTAGAAAATGATGCTAGTTCGCGAATTGGAAGCTCTAGATCAAGGTGAATTAGAAATTCTAGACCATTTTGAGCCGGAATGGAACCTTGAGAAGGATTTGTATGCGGAAATGGTGCTAGTTGGCGAATTGGGAGCTCTAGACCAAGAGGAATTAAAAATTCTAGACCATCAAAAACTGCAGACACAAAAATCATCCGTGTGAGACAAAAATTGTTGCTAAATCTATGAAAAAATTGAAATATTGAAAAATATCAGTAAAATTAAGAAAAATCCATATTATTCACATTTCTGTAGGAGAATGATTGAATCTTGGAAGTCCAAAAAAATCTCGATCAATCGATAAAAATCAATTTTCCAGAATCAAGGGTTCGGCATTCGGCCTGCACTGTCACCGAACTTTTTCGTCCCAGCAGCGCTGAGTCCCTCTTTCAACATGTTCAACCCGACGAGCCCACTGTATGGAGCAGCAGCTTTTGCGGCAAAGCAAATGGAACGAGCCGGCCCGTTGAATAGTGTAAGTTTTCCAATCTTGAAAATAGTTTAAAACCGGAAAATGCGAAAATTTGACCTAGAATTGTGAAAAAATCACGAGAAATGGACCATTATGAGGCCAAAAATTTGCTTTTTTCCAATTTTTTCCTCAAATCGGATGATATCTTGAATAAAGTACCTCAAAATATCTTTATAAACTCTTTTCATAGCGAATTTTTTCTATGAAAACTGAAAAATGCTGATTTGAGAAAGAAATTTTCATCTGAATGAATCTATCAATCCTGCTTGTAGAAAGTATGAAAAATGTGGTTTTTAATACAAGAAATTGCTTGAAAAATCTCAAAAAACGGCAATTTTTCGCACTTTACTCACATAAAAATTACAAAAATGCCATGAAAACAATCCAAGTGAATTTTTTCAGTTACAGTTAAATCAAATGCGAATGCCGTACATGAACCAGATGATGAATCAGATGAACATGAAGGACGAAAAGAAGCATCATGGAGGTGGAAAAATGAAAAAGGTAATTTTTATTCATCTTATTTAAGCTAAAAATTGATTTTTTGTCTTTTACCCAATGAAAATATGACGATTTTGAAAGAAAACGGCTTTTTATGTCATTTCCCTGTTGAAAAATGATGAAAATCGATGATTTTTACTGCCAGAAAATAGGAAACTTAGAAGTTATATCATTAATTTAGAGATAATAATTCAAACATTTCTTCAAAATAAAAAAATGATTTGAAAAATTTGAACAGTTTTTGACTCTGGAAGTTCTAGTTCCTTTTTTTTTAAAGATTTCAGCGCTTCTAAATTTTGAAAATTCATTGAAAATATGAGAAAAACATCAAAAACTTTCGGATTCTGATAAAAAAAAAGATAAAAATCACACACTTTTTTCCAGATGCAAGAAGATCACATCAAAAAGCCACTAAACGCCTTCATGTGGTTCATGAAAGAAAATCGGAAAAAGCTGATGGAAGAGATGGGAAATAACGAAAAACAGAGCGCCGAGCTGAACAAAGAGCTCGGAAAACGATGGCATGACTTGTCGAAGGAAGAGCAACAGAAGTATGTTTTCATCTACCTAAAATGAGGATTTCGAGCCGAAACTCGAGAAAAACGTCGAATTTTGACTATTCTAGCATTTCGCCGCTGAAAAAGGCAGTTTTTTGAACCATTTTGAGCATAATTTTGGCAAAAACATTGAAAAGACAGTTTTTGAGCCCCGTCTTGCGAAGTTCACGGCTTCTCGAAATGAAGTTTTTCGATCTGATTCGAAAAATTCATTTTTGCTTCGAATTTTGAATCAAAACGGTGGTTTTTCAGTTGAAAATTGAAAAAAATGCAATGATGCGCCTTAAAACATCATTTTTCACACTGAAAAAGGTTCAGTCTGATAAATAATGTTTTTTAAAAATTGATATTAAATTTTAATTAAAACAATAAACCACTTTTTTCAGGTACTTTGAACTTGCTAAGAAAGACCGAGAGGATCATAAACAGCGGTATCCTCAGTGGTCAGCACGCGAAAACTATGCAGTACACAAGAAGAAGAAGAAGAAGAGGGACAAATCAGTTGGTGAGTGTTTGCAGATTGAGCGTGGGAATTGACGCGCAAATGTGGAATTTTGAGTTCCTCCCTTCTAAAATGCTTTGTAACTGACGGTGCGGACTGCACACTAGATTTGACGAGCAAATTTGAGAATCCGAGAAGGACTATTAGATCTGCAGATTAAACGCGGAACTTGACGCGCAAAGGTTTTATTGTAACCAATGCTCCAAAGTAGTTACGGTAACCGCAATTCCTCTGTGGATACGTTAACTGTACATTTGGCAAAGTTTACTGTATCTGGAATTTCAATGAGTAGGATACTTTACACGGTACCTGTTGAGTTTTTGAAGAAACTACTGTAACCACGATTCCCTTGTAGATTTCACCTAACCAGGATACGGTAACTATAAAGTTGTTAAAGAAACTACTGTAGCCACGATTCCCATGTGGATTTCACCTAACCAGGATACGGTACCTGTTTGTTACCGTGTATTGGTCGAGCTCCCTCCCCAGCCTCTCAAGGATACTGTACCGGCGGCTATATCGGCTCTCTGTTTCTCTCGGCGCGCCCTTGTTAAAATTACCCGGTCGGAAAACATTTGTCTCTTCAAACAACATGTGTGTAGATGATATGATGCTCAAGTGGGTGTCTCTAAGTGTACCGTCAACTACAAAGGCAAACAGTAGTCGGTACTTGGCGCGCGAGCCCTCATTCTGATAGCAATACGGTACTCGAACATGTTGGTGATATACGGATCGTTTGGTACCCGTTTAAACAGGGATTATCCATTTTTGCGCGTCATTTTATGAGTTTTATGTGCATTCATCCAGGTGGAGACACAGTTGTGTAGAGTATGTTCGCTAGGACGTGGATGAGTTCTTTTTCGCGTCGAGTTAGGAGTATTGTGTGCAGTGATGGAAACTGCATACTTTACGCGTTATGTGATGAGTTTTGTGTGCATTCATCCAGATGGTGATATACAGACCGTTTAGCACCTGTTTAAACAGGGATTATCCATTTTTGCGCGTCGAGTTAGGAGTTTTATGTGCAATTAGGAAAATTGCATAATTTGCGCGTCAAGTTGGTAGTTTTGTCTGCAATCATCGAAGGTTTCAAGTTGATCTGTATAAAAAGTCGCAGAACAAAAAATCTAACGAAGTATTGCGGTTTCAAAGGTCCGCTCACAACTTTCAGGTTGCAAGTTCGATCCTCTCATCGTGTTTTTGCTTTTTCTAACTCTCTCGTTTTCAGAAATCGGAGGGGAATCCAAGAAGTGCAGAGCCCGGTTTGGAGTCAACAACCAAGAGATGTGGTGCAAGTTCTGCAAGCGGAAAAAGAAGTGCGAGTACTCGTCCGACAGAGCTGGTGAACCACTATCCAATGATAATGGTGAAAGAGGTAACTTTTCGTATCAATAGCGCAGTGGGTTATGCGTTTGATTAACAAAAAAGATATGGAGGTTCGGTCCACCGCGCGGCATTTTCGTTTTTGCTTTTTTGAGATTTCACAGTTATCATTAAGAAGTAGTCAAATTAAACTGAAAAATTTTTATTTTTGCGTTTTCCGAAAATTAACTTTAATATTCAGGATCGTCTGGACCATCACCGATGACGTCATCGATGGGACGATCACCGATGGAAGCGTCACACACGGCGTCGGATTCGGAGAGTGACGTCGACGACGATGACGTGGATGCGACGTTTACACAGCAATTGAACGAGGTGGCAATGCAAGAAGCCCCACTGATTGGATCGTTATACGGATCGACGACCATGAGCCCAGTCAAGCCCGCCCTAATATGATGAGTCACTGTCTTTCAACGTTGTAAAAGGAGGATTTAGGATAGTTGCAAAAATTAGTTGTCTTGCACGAGGGTCGAACCTGAGGCATGAGTTTTCACTGTGCTTTGGGCGCATGGGGCGCTTGTTACCTCTCTTGCAAAAATTGAGCGTTTTGAGCAGGGATCGAACCCACGGTGTTAGTTTCCAATGACTCATCCACTAGGCTATTTGCGCACTGACAGGTTGCTCTTCAGATTTGCAAAAATGAGTGTTTTGAGCGGGGATTGAACCCACGGTGTGAGTTTCCTTGCGCGCGAAGATTTTTCTGTGTAAGAACTAATAAAATGAGCTAAATCCTCTTTTTTGACGAAAATTTTCTCGAACTTCTCTATTTTTAACCCTTCTTCAGTTTTCAATACACACCCTGTGAATCGAAATCACTTACAAGATGCAAAACGTGAGATGGGGGGTGACCCACCCAGCGAAAAATAGGCTGAACGAAATTGTCCTCTCATGTGGTCTAGTGGTTAGGATTCGTGGTTTTCACCCACGCGGCCCGGGTTCGATTCCCGGCATGGGAAGCTGGTTTTTGTTTTTCCTCGGGACCCCACATTCAACGTTTTGCATCATTTTCTCATGTTTACTTAAGCATACTTTGACACCAAAATGTGAGACGGGTGTTCTCAAATAGACCACACACAGCGAAAACAGTCAAATCACTTTTTCACCAAAATTTGGCTGGCATACCTTGATTTAACTTAAATAGGGTATGTTAGTTTCAATGTTTATACTTTTCTATGCAACATTTTTTTCTGTAGTCTCATTTTCACGATTGTTCAGTGTCGGATCTGAGTGAAGCGAAGCGCATGTTGCGTTTTCAACGTTTTCTCAAAAGAGCACGTTTCCTCATCATGGGGGGCGGAGCCTGCCTGGATGCTCATTGGCCACTCGATCCGACACTACTCCACCTTTTTTGGATCGATATTCTGACCTTCCGAGCGGGTTCACCCATAACTGATAACTTTTATTAACATGAGAAACCTCTTTTATTTGTGCTCAACGACTTTGGCTGATATATCGTCCTCAGTTTTTAGTGTATATATGATTGTTTCGATAGAATTGCATTTTTCTTCTTTCAAAAATAAACTTATCATCTTATTCGTGTTTTTCACTCTATCAGATTCAACTGTTCTCAGTCTATTTATAACAAGCAGGTAGTCCTCGGTACGCTCAGAGCCCATTTTTCTCGTTTTCATAGCAAATGCGCACATTTGAACATTTAAATTGAAAAAAGGGTTTTTTTAGAGGCAACGTCTTTGCTATTTCTCTCTCTCTCTAAAGGCGCATTACTTAAATCATTCTTGTATTTCGAGGCGAAACTGCTACGGTACTAAGTAACCGGTTTACGGAGGTTTTTACAGGTAGAGGAATCGCCGTAGATCAAATTACAGTTAATGAAATCGCCGTAGATCAAATTACAGTTACTGTAGTTAAAAACTCTTTTCTCTGACGTTTTTTTCAAAATTCATGATAAAAAGCTAGTTACGAAGGAAAGTTACATGATTTTCAGTTTTTCAACAACAAATGACGGAACAAATTCACTTGTTAAGATGGGAAAAATAAGACAGAAGAAGGAAAAAATATTGTGCGATGGTGGGCGGGGCAAAGGGGGCGGTACCCTTGTTCTATTATTGATATGATAACAATTCTATTCATTGAAAATAAAGTTCAAAAGCTTCGTGACGACCAGCGACACATTTCGCAAAATATATATTTATTTATTCCAGAAAAAAATACAACCGGGTGTTAATTTGGAACAGCGATGAGAAACCGGAAAAGGTATGTAAGTAGAATTATGCGAATTGATTACAAAATGATACAAATAAAAATTGGGCCCCTATATCGAAAATTCTCAAAAAAAAACTCATTTCCCAATATTTTGGTCATTTTTTCAAGTAAAATGGAAGAAACCTGTGAGGATTCAAAGATACATTCAATTAGGATATGTAACTAACCAAGATGGCAGTCATAAAAGTAGGCGGAGTCAGCTAATCAAATCGGCTCCGCCCACCGAAAGTTCGTACTCAGCTTCCTAAGCGTTGGTGTGAAAAGAAAATGTTCTCGTCTTGTGGGCGGGGCTGACGAATGGTGAGCTGAGGCTCCACTAACCAGAAAAGAATGATAGTTCCTGATTACCTAAGCGATAGTTGAAGTCAAATCCAAGATATAAAAAGGGGGAGGAGTCAGCGAGTAACATGAGGCTCTTCCTCTAAGCGATGCTTCAATTCCTATACGAAAAGTAGGCGGAGTCAGCGAATGATGTTAGGTCTTCTTCCTCTCCTTCAGCTTCTCTGCATAACTCTTTTTAACTTCTGGCTTGGCGTTTTTGACTCCCGCCGTGACCGAACTGCAAATTATTGATTGGAGGTCAAAAAATCAGTCGATAATGGATTACCTGAAGGTCGGTTTTGGTGGGGGCTTCACCACCTGAGGTTTCTTTTCGCAAAGTTCTGGGAATGCCTGCTCTTCAAATGAGTAGTTGCTAGATGTCGAATTCCTCTGAAACGTAATAATATTGGTGGCCTAGGATTTGAAAAAAAGGTTTCCTAGGATTTCGATTTTCCGATTGATCTCGAAACTGGCATGTCAGAAATCACACAGATGCCGAAGTTATCATTTCCTAGGTATTCAATTTTGAGCTGTTCTAGCTTATCAATTTTCAAGTTTTTCCCAAAATTTGTATATAAGAGTCCACAAAAATGCCAAGTTTATTGTTTCCTAGGATTTCGATTTTCAGCTGGTCTAGCTTATAAAATGTCTGGTTTTCCCCAAAGTTTGTATATGAGAGTTCAAGAAATGCCAGTTATTTTTTTCTAGGATTTCGATTTTCAGCTGGTCTAGCTCATCAGTTTTCTTTATGTACTCGAAACCTGTATGTCAGCCTTCACAAAAATGCCAAACTCATTTTTTCCTAGAATTTCCAATTCAGCTGGTCTAGCTTCTCAATTCCCTAGTCATTCTCAACTTCGCTTCTTGGTATCCACAAAGATACTAAATTTCTGGTTTTAACGTAATTTCCTAACTCTTCAAATAATGTGACCTAGCTTTTCAAGTCCCCACCTTTCTCTCGACCGTCTCTTGTTGGTTATTTTCCACGTGGGCATCAGCCCATCGCCGTGGTCCGGCTCTTCCAGGTCTTCTGAATTCCGACGACGTCGACGTCGACGTTGATGGTTGGACTGGTCTGGGTTCGTTTCGGTATCTCGGTTCCTGGCGCTCTCGTTTCGTCCATGCCGAAACTGGTTCTGGGAACTCTGAATATTTTGAAATTCGAATTTCGCGGCTAGAAGACTGCTCTCGCAACCGCAACGCCTCGGCTTGTGTTAACTTTTTGCGAACAGCTGTTGGAAAGTTGCTGATTGATTTTGAGGCTGAAATTCAAATTTCGCGGGAAGTTAAACGCTCTCGCGACAGCTTCGCCTTTGACGATCTTCTTTCCAGCCTCCGACCGCTCTCGTGACCGCTTCGCTTCTGGTGATCCTCGTCCAGCCCCTGACCGCTCTCGCAACCGCTTCGCCTCTGGCGACCCTCTTCCAGCCTCGACCGCTCTCGCAACCGCTTCGTTTCTGGCGATCCTCTTCCAGCCCCGACCGCTACGCTTCTGGCGATCATCTTCCAGCTTCCTACAGCTCTCGCAAACCGCCTCGCCTCTGGCGACCCTCTTCCAGCCTCGACCGCTCTCGCAACCGCTTCGCCTCTGGCGACCCTCTTCCAGCCCCGACCGCTCTCGCAACCGCTTCGCTTTTGGCGATTATCTTCCAGCCCCGAGCGCTCACGCAACCGCTTCGCTTCTGGCAATCCTCTTCCAACCCCGACCGCTCTCGCAACCGCTTCGCTTCTGGCGATCCTCTTCCAGCCCCGACCGCTCTCGCAACTGCTTCGCCTATGACCATGTAGGAAATTCGTTTTGGCTGGTAGGTCGTAAGATTGTCGCCGTTGGGTAGGGTTTATTCGACTTCGACAGGACGACAACACAAAAATTCAACTCCCACCTCTTTCCTGCCTTCTACCATTCGACGAGCACGGCATTTGGTCAACTTCAGACCCTTCACTTGAACTCGGAACATAGTTCGAGGTCGTTGGGTGGCGGTATCTGAAGTTTCTTCCGTCGACGATCGGAGTGTCGGCTCCTGCGGGAGCTTCATCCAGATGAACCACAGTTGATCCCGGCCTATAGATGGCCCGTGGAACGTATCCATAATGGGCCAAGACTTGGCCAAAGTCCATCATCCCGAAACTCTGGTCTGACATATCGGTCATCTGAAGGTTATGATTTTTGAGGTGGCCATGTTTTAGTGAAACAGTTATTCTACTCAAATTCCCGAAAGAATTGATTGTTTTTTGAGGTGGCAATGTTTTCTTGAAACACTTTTTAAAACTCGAATTTCCGAATGAATCGATAGTTTTTGAGGTGGCCATGTTTTCGTGAAACAATAATTCCGATTTTCTAAGATTTTTTATAAGACTCAAAAATCCAAAAAAAAAAACCTGTGAAGACGGGCGATCGTACTGTTGTGGTGGTGCGTCTGCCATTGGTGGTGGTCCTGCTTTGATTCTAGCCTGGAAAATCGATATTTTTGAACTGCAAAAGCCACGCCCCTCGCGTTCATTGGTCAAAAGTTTGTAATCTCATGACTGAACTGTTGAAGCCGCATCCCCGCTCCTATATAACACTCTGAAAATTAAACTACAAAGCCCCGCCTATTTCCTTCATTAGTCGAAAACTGAACTGCAAAGACCACGCCCCTTTCGTCTACTGGCTGAAGCGACATACTAAAAACTGAACTGAAAAAACGCCTCATTTCGCCTATTAGTCAGGTACGAATCTGCAAAGCTCCGCCCTCTCGTTCATTGGTCAAACACTAAACTGCAAAGACCCCGACCCTCGCGATCATTCATTGGTCTCAAAACTCACACAGATCGGCTTGTTGTTGAACGTCGTGTCCAAATGTTGAAGATACAGATAAGCTTGCTGTGTTATTTCTTCCGTGTCAAAAGTCACGTACCAACTGTCGTTCAAGCCAAACTTCAGATCAGCATAGGCTGGCCCACCTTGGAGCATTTTTTCGATTTCCTGAATTTTGTTACAGTGAAACAGTGCCAAAAAGCTATTTCGTTGATTTCTATGCTCTTTTTCCACATGAAGGTCAGACTTATAAAATATCTGTTTCAATAAAAGGTGGCCATTAAATTTTCCCGAGGTTCGATCCCCTCCGATTTATTTTTGCTTTTTCTAAGTGGGCGGAGCTAACGAATAAAAACCCACCGGTCTAAACTTCTCCTCTATGTCACGCAGGATGATAGTGCATCTCTTGCTTACCGGTTTCACTTTTTCACCTTTTTCATCAACTTCCACTTGGTTGGATTCTGGAAATCGGACATAATGATATTCGTTATTGATTTTCTTGGAGTTAGTGGAGATGACATTGCCATGAAGTGTTTTATTCAAAATTTTGAAAAATCTTCAGTAAAATTCACTTCTTTTTCGTGAATAATCTTTAAATTTTATGAAAATTTGTGCATTTTTTCGAACCAAAAATTTCAAATGCAGTTTGTCAGACTACTGGTTGGAATTGATCTGAATATCCTGGTCGAACAACTAACACCAATGTTCTATCACTACTAACACTCGTATTCAGTTCCGGTTATCTTACAAAGCGATCTAACGTACTTTTTGTAAAATTTCACAACTGTCCTGACCGGAGCAGCTTTTCTTTTAAAGGTTCTCCTACGGTTCCCACGCCCATTATTCTGTGCTCACGGCGGCTATTGCTGGTCGTCATGAAGCTTATGAACTTTATTTTCAAGGAATAAAATTATTATTATTAACTAAAATTCCTACCTCTCAGAACATCTACAATCAGCTCCAAATCATCGGTTAACTGTGCCACTTTTCTAAACCTCGCGATGACACTAATGGGCACGTATTGTTGAGAATCCATTTGACACCGTAAGTAGCGGTCCGTTATCATGTTTTCTCTGAAGTATCTTCTCTCTTTTGCTCTCTCTCTCTCCTTCTCTCTCTCTCTCTCTCTCTCTCTCTCTCTCTTTTACTATTGTTCGCGTCTCTCTCTTTCTCAATTCAAAAGTTCAATATTTCAAATGTAAATTAATACAAACTGGATTATTCTAAGTCAAAATGAGGTGAAGATAAAGTTTGAATGGAAAAAGAAGAAGTCATTGCTTGAAGAAGGTGTAGGCTTTGTCAAAACGACTACAGTATACTCTTTGTTACCGTACTTTTGATGAGACTACTGTAAGTCAAGGACATGATACGGTATTACAAAAGGGACTACTGTAGTTTTTCCGTCTCTCTCTCTCTTTCTCTCTCTCTCTCTCTCTCTCTCTCTTTCTCTCTCTCTCTCTCTCTCTCTCTCTCTCTCTCTCTCTCTCTCTCTCTTTCTTCCTCACCTTGAAAAATAGTACTCCAACTGAGTTTTTAACTGAGTCCTGAGGTCCGGCTCAGAGTACTGCTGATAGTTCACGGGATGCGAAGTCGAAGCCACACTTTTTGCGGGAGATTCACATCTGAGCAGCTTCTCCTTACATTCTGGGGTGAACCTGCAAAAAACAGTCCGTTTTTTGTCATGCTAGAAAAAGGGGCGGAGCCATACCAGAAGGGGAGTGGAGGAGGCGGCGGCGGTGGTGGCATATTACTCGGGGTTCCATTGGCTTGAACTTGTTTCTTCTGCTTTTCCATTGAATCAACGACCCTTTCGATTTGTGACTTGTCGATTTGAATTGCCTGAAATTATGGTAGGTCAAAAAAGGTTACTGTACCTATCAATCTTGTCAATGTAAACTTAAGATGTCCACAGTAAATCGACTCTTAATTGGATAAGTGTAGGTCGAAAACTTACTATCTCACAATTAATTGTAACTACGTTACAGTAGTCATCAAATTTTATACTGTAGATCAAAATATGTTACTGTAATTTGGATTAAGAGTCCAGTTTCTCTAAATATTTCTGTAGATAAAAGAGATTATTCGATAACCTACTGTTACATCTGTATCTTACGGATTATTGTGTGTAGGTCAAAATACTACTGTAGAAATGAAGATTACTGTAGGTCGAAGGTATTACTGTAGGTGAAAACAACACTGCAGCTCAAAAACTGCTGTAATACCAGAGAACACTATGGGTCAAAAATACTACAGAAGATCAAAAATTTTACTCTAGGTCAGAAATGATTACTGTAGGTCAAAAATAATTACTGTATGTCGAAAATGATTACTGTTTGTCAGAAATCATTACTGTAGGTCAGAAATGATTACTGTAGGTCAGAAATGATTACTGTCGATCAGAAATGATTACTGTAGATCAGAAATGATTACTGTAGTCAAAAATGATTACTGTAAGTCAAAAATAATTACTGTAGATCAGAAATAATTACTGTAGGTCAGAAATGATTACTGTAGGTCAAAAATGATTACTGCAGATCAGAAATGGTTACTGTAGGTCAGAAATGATTACTGTAGATCAGAAATGATTACTGTAGTCAAAAATGATTACTGTAAGTCAAAAATAATTACTGTAGATCAGAAATAATTACTGTAGGTCAGAAATGATTACTGTAGGTCAAAAATGATTACTGCAGATCAGAAATGGTTACTGTAGGTCAGAAATGATTACTGTAGGTCAAAAATGATTACTGCAGATCAGAAATGGTTACTGTAGATCAGAAATGATTACTGTAGATCAGAAATGATTACTGTAGGTCAGAAATGATTACTGTAGATCAAAAATGATTACTGTAGGTCAGAAATGATTACTGTAGAGCAGAAATGATTACTGTAGATCAAAAACTAACCCTCTGAACGACGTAACAGCGAGACGCGACTTCTGTGCAGATGTAAAAAGAGTCAGAATCGAGGTCTAACGCGTCCATAACGCCATTTTTGGACTGAATTTTGGCGGAGGCACACGGCCCACTGAAATTTGAATTTGAATTCGGCGGGAAAATATGACTTGCTCGTCAAGTGATAGGAGTAATGTACGCATTAACCAGAGGGGAGAATATGACTTGAAATACTTTGGATTTGGCGGGAAGATATTAGTTGATCGTCAAGTAATAGGAGTAATGTACGCATTCACCAGAGGGGAGAATATGACTTGAAATAATTTGAATTTGGCGGGAAGATATTAGTTGATTGTCAAGTAATAGGAGTAATGTACGCATTCACCAGGCGATAGAATATGCCTTGGAGTATTTTTGAATTTGAAAGTGGCGGAAAAATATTTCTTGCTCTTCAAGTAATAGGAGTAATGTACGCATTCACCAGAGGGGAGAATATGACTTGAAATAATTTGAATTTGGCGGGAAGATATTAGTTGATCGTCAAGTAATAGGAGTAATGTACGCATTCACCAGGAGAGAGACTTGGAGTATTTTTGAATTTGAAAGTGGCGGGAAAATATGATTTTCTCGTCGAGTAATAGGAGTATTGTACGTCAACACGGAGCATTCGGATGTGTTAAAAATTAGACTTCCTAGGAAACTCGAAAATTTCAAATTTCACCCAAGGGAATATGTTCTGTTCTGAAAATTATACTTCCTAGGATTTCCTAAGTTTAAAAAATTTAACTAGAAGCTCCGAAAAAATCCAACTTTGTCGAGGATGAAAACTCTGAGATTTACCAGCCGAATTAGTATTGTAAATCCTAGGAACGCAAGCATTAGACTTCCTAGGAAATTCTAAGATTCCAAGATTTTCCCAGAACCAAGCTCTAGGACGGAATGTTACAAACTGAGGAGGCTGCAAAATCGATCGAAAGTGGAGAGGAAGAGAAAAAGAGACAAATATGCCTCATTTGGCCTAAAACATCGGAACCCTGTGTTTTCTAGAACTTGATTAATTAGACCACCATTTTTCATTTGGGGAAGGGATCGTACGGCAACAATGCTGATTTTGACTGTTTTTTTCAAAGATGAGAAAAGAGAAAAAGAATCACTAAATTGAGAAAAAAAAGATTTTAACTGAAATCGGAATTAGGTTTTCTAGAATTAGATTTATTAGACCATCTCATTTTCAAGTAAGTTCTTCTTAACTGAAATCAATTGAAAGATAAATGAAAATAAGAAATATTTTTTGATCTACCAAAGATTTTTTTTAATTTTCAGTAAGTCGAAAACATTTTTTCAAGCCTTCCAATCTGGTTTTTCAGTAATTTTTGGTAATTTCAACAGAAAAATGAAATAAATGGCAAAAAGCTCTGAAAATTGAGTGAAAATATAAAGAATTATAGTTTCAAGATGAAAGAAAGCGATAAAAATGGGAGTAAGACAAGGAAACTCGTGTTTTATCTTCCTACTAGTCAAAAAAAAAACTATCTGATCCTCAAAAAGACGTAATTTCGATGTCTTTTATAAGGGAAACATCGAGAAATGACAACTACAGGGTAAAAAAAAAGACCTGACATGTTCTGAGGACGCTTTTAATGGAAAATTTTGATTCTAGGACGAGTGAGCCACGTCTCGTGGACGAGAGAGAGGAAGGGAGAGGAGAGTGCAGACGGTCAGAGAGATGAAAGACTCAGCACATGTCTGCCTGCAGAAAGTTTATTTGAATGGATGGATGGAAGGGGAGCTGCATCATAAACTCTCTCTTTCTTTCTCTCTCTTCCTCTCTCTCTCTCTTTCTCTCTCTCTCTCTCCCTCTCTCCCTCTCTCATTCAACAGTTTGAAAAAAAATTTTTCACGACAAAAAAATTTTTGACTGAAATATCGAAACTCTCCAAGATAATTTCTTAAGGGTTGTAGAACAACGGAATCATAAATTGGAGGCTCTTCCGATCAGTTTCTTCGAGTTTCAGAGTGCGAGTGTTGCCTGGGGGTATCCCAACTGTCGAGTAACAGCTGAACGAAGGCTCAGAATCACATCAGAGTGACTTTATCCTAAATCTTAAACGTTTGAACAAAAAAAAAATTTTTGACCCCAAAAATCACATAAGGCTATAGCCCATGGATTTTTTTCGATTTTGGGTCCGAAAAAAAATGTTGAGATTCTGATTGGTATTGATCGAAAAACATTAAAGAATCAGAACAAAGTTACTCTGACGTGATTCTAAGCCTTCGTTCAGCTGTTACAGTACTCGACAGTTGGGATACCCCTAGGCAAAACTCGCACTCTGAAACTCGAAGAAACTGATCGGAAGAGCCTCCAATTTATGATTCCGTTGTTCTACAACACTTTAGAAATGATTTTGGCCAGGTTCCGAGTGATTCGGAGACACAAAATTTTTGACCCCAAAAATCACATAAGGCTATAGCCCATGGATTTTTTTTCGATTTTGGGTCCGGAAAAAATGTTGAGATTCTGATTGGTATTGATCGAAAAACATTTAAGAATCAGAAAAAAGTTACTCTGACGTGATTCTGAGCCTTCATTCAGTTGTTACAGTACTCGACAGTTGGGATACCCCTAGGCAAAACTCGCACTTTGAAACTCGAAGAAACTGATCGGAAGAGCCTCCAATTTATGATTCCGTTGTTCTACAACACTTTAGAAATGATAATGGACAGGTTCCGAGTGCATCGGAGACACAAAATTTTTGACCCCGAAAATCACATAAGGCCCATGGATTTTTTTCGATTTTGTTTTCATCCTTCTTATAGAATGTCAATAGTCTTCCTGTAAACGGACTCCTCACAAAGTTGAGCGAAGTCTTCAGCGGATAGAGCAACTGGGATTTGTCCTTGTCGTTCACTGTCAAATCCGCCGTATCCAGCAGAACGTCAAGGGCCCAGATGAAGGCTGTACTGACCGATTCGACAAGCTCAGAGGCGGTTGATGTCTGGGCGAATGAAACGCATCTGAAGGATGGTTTTGAAATTATCTCAATCGGAAGGGAACAAAAACATTTATTCAAACAACTTGACTTGTTTCGCACCATAAATCGATGCTTGAAGGGCAAAACGCGTCAAATCGGCGAAACCCGCGAAAGGTCGGCGACCCCCCCGCTATACCCCCTTCACGCCATTTTTAACCCAATTTACCAGAATTACCTGAAAAATCCAAGGTTAGAGAGGCTACACTGTTCCAGCTGGCGTGTAATGCTGGAGGTGCACTTCTAACCCTAATTTTTGGCAGGCCTTATGGGCCTAAAATGTTTCTTCTAGAAGTCCATGAGACTAAATTTTGGAATGAAGGGTACCTTTTTTAAAGTTTTCAGTTTAAAAAAATGAGAACACAATTTTCTGTTTGTTTTGAGTTTCTTATTTGATATTCACCATGATTCTTGAGTAATGATGACGTCGAAATCGAGTAAACTGAATGAAAGCATAAATTTTACGCATAGAAGAACCAATTTTCGCTTCATTACTTTTCTCGTCCAATGATATAATCGTCGGGACTGAGTCGCTAGCTTATCTGTGAGCTGAGTCACGGAAAATCTATATGACTACAGCCTTTGAATTGAATGCCGAAAATCAAAGGACCTTCAAAATGTAGTTTTTCAGTTTTGCAAAACATTTTCTTGATCAAAATTCAACGCTGATTCCAAAAAACTCAACCTCATGTCGCTAGCTTATCTGTGAGCTGAGTTACAAAAAATCGATATGACTACACCCTTTGAATTGAATGCCGAGAATCAAAGGTTCTTCAAAATGTAGTTTTTCAGTTTTGCAGGACTTAAAGAAATGATTTTGGCCACGTTCCGAGTGATTCGGAGACACAAAATTTTTGACCCCAAAAATCACATAAGGCTATAGCCCATAGATTTTTTTCGATTTTGGGTCCGGAAAAAATGTTGAGATTTCGATTGGTATTGATGAGAAAACGTTTGAAAATCAGAACAAAGTTACTCTGACGTGATTCTGAGCCTTCATTCAGCTGTTACAGTACTCGACAGTTGGGATACCCCTAGGCAACACTTGCATTCTGAAACTCGAAGAAACTGATCGGAAGAGCCTCCAATTTATGATTCCGTTGTTCTACAACACTTTAGGAATGATTCTGGCCAGGTTCCGAGTGCATCGGAGACACAAAATTTTTGACCCCAAAAATCACATAAGGCTATAGCCCATGGATTTTTTCGATTTTGGGTCCGGAAAAAAATGTTGAGATTCTGATTGGTATTGATCGAAAAACATTGAAGAATCAGAATAAAGTTACTCTGACGTGATTCTGAGCCTTCATTCAGCTGTTACAGTACTCGACAGTTGGGATACCCCTAGGCAACACTCGCACTCTGAAACTCGAAGAAACTGATCGGAAGAGCCTCCAAGTTATGATTCCGTTGTTCTACAACACTTTAGAAATGATTTTAGCCAGGTTCCGAGTGCATCGGAGACACAAAATTTTTGACCCCAAAAATCACATAAGGCCATGGATTTTTTCGATTTTGGGTCCGGAAAAAAATGTTGAGATTCTGATTGGTATTGATTCAGAAACGTTTAAAATGCAGGATAAAGTTACTCTGACGTGATTCTGAGCCTTCATTCAGCTGTTACAGTACTCGACAGTTGGGATACCCCTAGGCAACACTCGCACTCTGAAACTCGAAGAAACTGATCGGAAGAGCCTCCAATTTATGATTCCGTTGTTCTACAACACTTTAGAAATGATTTTAGCCAGGTTCCGAGTGCATCGGAGACACAAAATTTTTGACCCCAAAAATCACATAAGGCTATAGCCCATGGATTTTTTCGATTTTGGGTCTTGAAAAAAATGTTGAGATTCTGATTGGTATTGATCGAAAAACTTTAAAGAATCAGAATAAAGTTACTCTGACGTGATTCTGAGCCTTCGTTCAGCTGTTACAGTACTCGACAGTTGGGATACCCCTAGGCAACACTCGCACTCTGAAACTCGAAGAAACTGATCGGAAGAGCCTCCAATTTATGATTCCGTTGTTCTACAACACTTTAGAAATGATTTTAGCCAGGTTCCGAGTGCATCGGAGACACAAAATTTTTGACCCCAAAAATCACATAAGGCTATAGCCCATGGATTTTTTCGATTTTGGGTCCGGAAAAAAATGTTGAGATTCGGATTGGTATTGATTCTGAAACGTTTAAAATTCAGGATAAAGTTACTCTGGCGTGATTCTGAGCCTTCATTCAGCTGTTACAGTACTCGACAGTTGGGATACCCCTAGGCAACACTCGCACTCTGAAACTCGAAGAAACTGATTGGAAGAGCCTCCAATTTATGATTCCGTTGTTCTACAACACTTTAGAAATGATTCTGGCCAGGTTCCGAGTGCATCGGAGACACAAAATTTTAGACCCCAAAAATCACATAAGGCTATAGCCCATGGATTTTTTCGATTTTGGGTCCGGAAAAAAATGTTGAGATTCTGATTGGTATTGATTCTGAAACGTTTAAAATTCAGGATAAAGTTACTCTGGCGTGATTCTGAGCCTTCATTCAGCTGTTACAGTACTCGACAGTTGGGATACCCCTAGGCAACACTCGCACTCTGAAACTCGAAGAAACTGATCGGAAGAGCCTCCAATTTATGATTCCGTTGTTCTACAACACTTTAGAAATGATTCTGGCCAGGTTCCGAGTGCATCGGAGACACAAAATTTTTGACCCCAAAAATCACATAAGGCTATAGCCCATGGATTTTTTCGATTTTGGGTCCGGAAAAAAATGTTGAGATTCTGATTGGTATTGATTCTGAAACGTTTAAAATTCAGGATAAAGTTACTCTGGCGTGATTCTGAGCCTTCATTCAGCTGTTACAGTACTCGACAGTTGGGATACCCCTAGGCAACACTCGCACTCTGAAACTCGAAGAAACTGATCGGAAGAGCCTCCAATTTATGATTCCGTTGTTCTACAACACTTTAGAAATGATTCTGGACAGGTTCCGAGTGCATCGGAGACACAAAATTTTTGACCCCAAAAATCACATAAGGCTATAGCCCATGGATTTTTTCGATTTTGGGTCCGGAAAAAAATGTTGAGATTCTGATTGGTATTGATTCAGAAACGTTTAAAATGCAGGATAAAGTTACTCTGACGTGATTCTGAGCCTTCATTCAGCTGTTACAGTACTCGACAGTTGGGATACCCCTAGGCAACACTCGCACTCTGAAACTCGAAGAAACTGATCGGAAGAGCCTCCAATTTATGATTCCGTTGTTCTACAACACTTTAGAAATGATTCTGGCCAGGTTCCGAGTGCATCGGAGACACAAAATTTTTGACCCCAAAAATCACATAAGGCTATAGCCCATGGATTTTTTCGATTTTGGGTCCGGAAAAAAATGTTGAGATTCTGATTGGTATTGATCGAAAAACATTGAAGAATCAGAATAAAGTTACTCTGACGTGATTCTGAGCCTTCATTCAGCTGTTACAGTACTCGACAGTTGGGATACCCCTAGGCAACACTCGCACTCTGAAACTCGAAGAAACTGATCGGAAGAGCCTCCAATTTATGATTCCGTTGTTCTACAACACTTTAGAAATGATTCTGGCCAGGTTCCGAGTGCATCGGAGACACAAAATTTTTGACCCCAAAAATCACATAAGGCTATAGCCCATGGATTTTTTCGATTTTGGGTCCGGAAAAAAATGTTGAGATTCTGATTGGTATTGATCGAAAAACATTGAAGAATCAGAATAAAGTTACTCTGACGTGATTCTGAGCCTTCATTCAGCTGTTACAGTACTCGACAGTTGGGATACCCCTAGGCAACACTCGCACTCTGAAACTCGAAGAAACTGATCGGAAGAGCCTCCAATTTATGATTCCGTTGTTCTACAACACTTTAGAAATGATTCTGGCCAGGTTCCGAGTGCATCGGAGACACAAAATTTTTGACCCCAAAAATCACATAAGGCTATAGCCCATGGATTTTTTCGATTTTGGGTCCGGAAAAAAATGTTGAGATTCTGATTGGTATTGATTCAGAAACGTTTAAAATGCAGGATAAAGTTACTCTGACGTGATTCTGAGCCTTCATTCAGCTGTTACAGTACTCGACAGTTGGGATACCCCTAGGCAACACTCGCACTCTGAAACTCGAAGAAACTGATCGGAAGAGCCTCCAAGTTATGATTCCGTTGTTCTACAACACTTTAGAAATGATTTTAGCCAGGTTCCGAGTGCATCGGAGACACAAAATTTTTGACCCCAAAAATCACATAAGGCTATAGCCCATGGATTTTTTCGATTTTGGGTCCGGAAAAAAATGTTGAGATTCTGATTGGTATTGATTCAGAAACGTTTAAAATGCAGGATAAAGTTACTCTGACGTGATTCTGAGCCTTCATTCAGCTGTTACAGTACTCGACAGTTGGGATACCCCTAGGCAACACTCGCACTCTGAAACTCGAAGAAACTGATCGGAAGAGCCTCCAATTTATGATTCCGTTGTTCTACAACACTTTAGAAATGATTCTGGCCAGGTTCCGAGTGCATCGGAGACACAAAATTTTTGACCCCAAAAATCACATAAGGCTATAGCCCATGGATTTTTTCGATTTTGGGTCCGGAAAAAAATGTTGAGATTCTGATTGGTATTGATCGAAAAACATTGAAGAATCAGAATAAAGTTACTCTGACGTGATTCTGAGCCTTCATTCAGCTGTTACAGTACTCGACAGTTGGGATACCCCTAGGCAACACTCGCACTCTGAAACTCGAAGAAACTGATCGGAAGAGCCTCCAATTTATGATTCCGTTGTTCTACAACACTTTAGAAATGATTCTGGCCAGGTTCCGAGTGCATCGGAGACACAAAATTTTTGACCCCAAAAATCACATAAGGCTATAGCCCATGGATTTTTTCGATTTTGGGTCCGGAAAAAAATGTTGAGATTCTGATTGGTATTGATCGAAAAACATTGAAGAATCAGAATAAAGTTACTCTGACGTGATTCTGAGCCTTCATTCAGCTGTTACAGTACTCGACAGTTGGGATACCCCTAGGCAACACTCGCACTCTGAAACTCGAAGAAACTGATCGGAAGAGCCTCCAAGTTATGATTCCGTTGTTCTACAACACTTTAGAAATGATTTTAGCCAGGTTCCGAGTGCATCGGAGACACAAAATTTTTGACCCCAAAAATCACATAAGGCTATAGCCCATGGATTTTTTCGATTTTGGGTCCGGAAAAAAATGTTGAGATTCTGATTGGTATTGATTCAGAAACGTTTAAAATGCAGGATAAAGTTACTCTGACGTGATTCTGAGCCTTCATTCAGCTGTTACAGTACTCGACAGTTGGGATACCCCTAGGCAACACTCGCACTCTGAAACTCGAAGAAACTGATCGGAAGAGCCTCCAATTTATGATTCCGTTGTTCTACAACACTTTAGAAATGATTCTGGCCAGGTTCCGAGTGCATCGGAGACACAAAATTTTTGACCCAAAAAATCACATAAGGCTATAGCCCATGGATTTTTTCGATTTTGGGTCCGGAAAAAAATGTTGAGATTCTGATTGGTATTGATCGAAAAACATTGAAGAATCAGAATAAAGTTACTCTGACGTGATTCTGAGCCTTCATTCAGCTGTTACAGTACTCGACAGTTGGGATACCCCTAGGCAACACTCGCACTATGAAACTCGAAGAAACTGATCGGAAGAGCCTCCAATTTATGATTCCGTTGTTCTACAACACTTTAAAAATGATTCTGGCCAGGTTCCGAGTGCATCGGAGACACAAAATTTTTGACCCCAAAAATCACATAAGGCTATAGCCCATGGATTTTTTCGATTTTGGGTCCGGAAAAAAATGTTGAGATTCTGATTGGTATTGATCGAAAAACATTGAAGAATCAGAATAAAGTTACTCTGACGTGATTCTGAGCCTTCGTTCAGCTGTTACAGTACTCGACAGTTGGGATACCCCTAGGCAACACTCGCACTCTGAAACTCGAAGATACTGATCGGAAGAGCCTCCAATTTATGAATCCGTTGTTCTACAACACTTTAGAAATGATTCTGGCCAGGTTCCGAGTGCATCGGAGACACAAAATTTTTGACCCCAAAAATCACATAAGGCTATAGCCCATGGATTTTTTCGATTTTGGGTCCGGAAAAAAATGTTGAGATTCTGATTGGTATTGATCGAAAAACATTGAAGAATCAGAATAAAGTTACTCTGACGTGATTCTGAGCCTTCATTCAGCTGTTACAGTACTCGACAGTTGGGATACCCCTAGGCAACACTCGCACTCTGAAACTCGAAGAAACTGATCGGAAGAGCCTCCAATTTATGATTCCGTTGTTCTACAACACTTTAGAAATGATTCTGGCCAGGTTCCGAGTGCATCGGAGACACAAAATTTTTGACCCCAAAAATCACATAAGGCTATAGCCCATGGATTTTTTCGATTTTGGTCCGGAAAAAAATGTTGAGATTCTGATTGGTATTGATCGAAAAACTTTAAAGAATCAGAATAAAGTTACTCTGACGTGATTCTGAGCCTTCATTCAGCTGTTACAGTACTCGACAGTTGGGATACCCCTAGGCAACACTCGCACTCTGAAACTCGAAGAAACTGATCGGAAGAGCCTCCAATTTATGATTCCGTTGTTCTACAACACTTTAGAAATGATTCTGGCCAGGTTCCGAGTGCATCGGAGACACAAAATTTTTGACCCCAAAAATCACATAAGGCTATAGCCCATGGATTTTTTCGATTTTGGGTCCGGAAAAAAATGTTGAGATTCTGATTGGTATTGATCGAAAAACATTAAAGAATCAGAATAAAGTTACTCTGACGTGATTTTGAGCCTTCGTTCAGCTGTTACAGTACTCGACAGTTGGGATACCCCTAGGCAACACTCGCACTCTGAAACTCGAAGAAACTGATCGGAAGAGCCTCCAATTTATGATTCCGTTGTTCTACAACACTTTAGAAATGATTCTGGCCAGGTTCCGAGTGCATCGGAGACACAAAATTTTTGACCCCAAAAATCACATAAGGCTATAGCCCATGGATTTTTTCGATTTTGGGTCCGGAAAAAAATGTTGAGATTCTGATTGGTATTGATCGAAAAACATTAAAGAATCAGAATAAAGTTACTCTGACGTGATTTTGAGCCTTCGTTCAGCTGTTACAGTACTCGACAGTTGGGATACCCCTAGGCAACACTCGCACTCTGAAACTCGAAGAAACTGATCGGAAGAGCCTCCAATTTATGATTCCGTTGTTCTACAACACTTTAGAAATGATTCTGGCCAGGTTCCGAGTGCATCGGAGACACAAAATTTTTGACCCCAAAAATCACATAAGGCTATAGCCCATGGATTTTTTCGATTTTGGGTCCGGAAAAAAATGTTGAGATTCTGATTGGTATTGATCGAAAAACATTAAAGAATCAGAATAAAGTTACTCTGACGTGATTTTGAGCCTTCGTTCAGCTGTTACAGTACTCGACAGTTGGGATACCCCTAGGCAACACTCGCACTCTGAAACTCGAAGAAACTGATCGGAAGAGCCTCCAATTTATGATTCCGTTGTTCTACAACACTTTAGAAATGATTCTGGCCAGGTTCCGAGTGCATCGGAGTCACAAAATTTTTGACCCCAAAAATCACATAAGGCTATAGCCCATGGATTTTTTCGATTTTGGGTCCGGAAAAAAATGTTGAGATTTCGATTGGTATTGATTCAGAAACGTTTAAAATTCAGGATAAAGTTACTCTGACGTGATTTTGAGCCTTCGTTCAGCTGTTACAGTACTCGACAGTTGGGATACCCCTAGGCAACACTCGCACTCTGAAACTCGAAGAAACTGATCGGAAGAGCCTCCAATTTATGATTCCGTTGTTCTACAACACTTTAGAAATGATTCTGGCCAGGTTCCGAGTGCATCGGAGACACAAAATTTTTGACCCCAAAAATCACATAAGGCTATAGCCCATGGATTTTTTCGATTTTGGGTCCGGAAAAAAATGTTGAGATTTCGATTGGTATTGATTCAGAAACGTTTAAAATTCAGGATAAAGTTACTCTGACGTGATTTTGAGCCTTCGTTCAGCTGTTACAGTACTCGACAGTTGGGATACCCCTAGGCAACACTCGCACTCTGAAACTCGAAGAAACTGATCGGAAGAGCCTCCAATTTATGATTCCGTTGTTCTACAACACTTTAGAAATGATTCTGGCCAGGTTCCGAGTGCATCGGAGACACAAAATTTTTGACCCCAAAAATCACATAAGGCTATAGCCCATGGATTTTTTCGATTTTGGGTCCGGAAAAAAATGTTGAGATTCTGATTGGTATTGATCGAAAAACATTAAAGAATCAGAATAAAGTTACTCTGACGTGATTTTGAGCCTTCGTTCAGCTGTTACAGTACTCGACAGTTGGGATACCCCTAGGCAACACTCGCACTCTGAAACTCGAAGAAACTGATCGGAAGAGCCTCCAATTTATGATTCCGTTGTTCTACAACAGTTTAGAAATGATTCTGGCCAGGTTCCGAGTGCATCGGAGACACAAAATTTTTGACCCCAAAAATCACATAAGGCTATAGCCCATGGATTTTTTCGATTTTGGGTCCGGAAAAAAATGTTGAGATTTCGATTGGTATTGATTCAGAAACGTTTAAAATTCAGGATAAAGTTACTCTGACGTGATTTTGAGCCTTCGTTCAGCTGTTACAGTACTCGACAGTTGGGATACCCCTAGGCAACACTCGCACTCTGAAACTCGAAGAAACTGATCGGAAGAGCCTCCAATTTATGATTCCGTTGTTCTACAACACTTTAGAAATGATTCTGGCCAGGTTCCGAGTGCATCGGAGACACAAAATTTTTGACCCCAAAAATCACATAAGGCTATAGCCCATGGATTTTTTCGATTTTGGGTCCGGAAAAAAATGTTGAGATTCTGATTGGTATTGATCGAAAAACATTAAAGAATCAGAATAAAGTTACTCTGACGTGATTTTGAGCCTTCGTTCAGCTGTTACAGCACTCGACAGTTGGGATACCCCTAGGCAACACTCGCACTCTGAAACTCGAGGAAACTGATTGGAAGCTCCTCTAATTTCACCCCGTTCAATTCTCAAAACTCTCTGTACAAAGTTATTTATTCAACAAAGACACGGAAAGTATAAAATCTAACTGATATATCCATCTTTGATGATGTGATATGATATAAAATTGAGCAAAGAGTTGGTGAGGGAGGGGGCGGGGCTTAATTTGGTGGGTCAAAAATCTACGTTGAACTACGGTATGAGAAATAAAAGACACTAGCACCCAATGTGAATATAATAATTATGCTTGATTCTACCAGGTTAGATCGGAAAATGGGCGGTCAAAAATATTAAAATATTGATTTTTTTCATTTTTATCATCTCCAACGATTCTGGAACGTCTAAAAAGGTGGAAAACAAAATTGAAAGCAAGAAAAGACCGCCCATCTTCAAAAAATTAGATTTTTGCATTGAATAAGTCAAAAAATCAACCGAATTTGGCGTTATGTTGGTTAGTTACTGCTTGTATGGATGGTCTCTAGCAGCTCCGAGGACTCGTCTTGAGTTAAGAACAGCTCCTTAAATAAGTTAGTTGTTAAGGAAAGTTTAGGTTTTTAATGTCATTCGTAGGGTGCGGAAATTATCAATTTTAACTTTGCGCGTCAATTTTGGGGTTTTGTCTGCATTTTTAAAAATTCTACCCGTTTTCATTATATAGCTCTCCTAACTGATGTTCGCGCGTCAATTTTTGTGTTTTGTCTGCATTTCCAAATTCTACCCGTTTTCATCATATAGCTTTTGGGACTGATAAAGCTTGGGTGTCAAGTTTAACGTTCTGTCCGCACTCTATGCTTTCTAGGGCTTTCCCTAAACATAACGTTCACATAAGATTACTAATTATTTTCTTGAGCGTTTCACCTGAGTCTCTCCCAAATTCAATAGTCCTGAAAAATTTTGCGCGTCAAATATTATGTTTGTTCTGCGTTCGGCAATTCATACAGTTAATTCCTACAAAAAATGCTCGTAAAACTTTTTGCGCGTCTCAAATTGCGTCTAGTCTGCAATTCCACCCAAAAATCCCACTTTTACGCGTCACCTTCTCAGCGCCAAGTCTGCATTCACTCGCGCACCCTACACATGGTTAAAATGTGAGCTGTTAAGTAAAATAGAGAGGTTCAAAAAAGTGTCGGTTAGCTAGATAGAAATGGAAGACCCGTGTATTCATCCCGATGTTTGCGTCCAAAACTCATTAAGCTCACGACATTTCACGGCCACAACACGTTTTTATCAGTCGGTACCCGTATTAGAGAAGAGACATTTTTAGGGGTGGTTTTAACGGTTTTCTTCGTTTTTTTTTGAGCCCAAAAGTGGCGTTTTCTGCAGAATCTTCCAGAAAACCGCTAAAAATCACAATTTGGATAGATTATATGACAAAATTTGCAGATATATGAACAATTTTCACCCTCGACTTCGAAAAGTACCTGTGGCTTGGCTTGTTGCAGCAGTTCCTGCAGAATTCAAGTCTAGGCCATAGTCCGCCGCGTACTGACCGCCAAGCTGATAGGCCGCTGCGAGTTGCGATTGTCCTGCGAGTTGTTGTTGTAGAACAGCTGCTGCGTTCAGGTCGTAGATCCCTTGACTGAAATATTAATTTTTAGATTTGAAAAAAATTTTTTTTCAAATTATCAGGCTTTTTCAGATGAAAATTATTCGTTTGTTTTTCAGATTTTTTCAAAATGTTCTGTGTTCTTCTTGAAAAAATGTTGTTTGAAAATATTAATTTTGCCTTTTTTCATCTTACATCGAAAAATTTAGATTCTTTTTTTTTCAAATTATTAAGCTTTTTCCGATAAAAATTATTTTTCCTTTTTTTTCAAATTTTTCCGAAATGTTCTGTGTTCTTCTTGAAGAAATGTTGTTTGAAAATATTGAATTTGCCTTTTTTCATCTTACATCGAAAAATTTAGATTCTTTTTTTTCGAATTATCAAGCTTTTTCCGATAAAAATTATTTTTCCTTTTTTTGATTTTTGAAAAATGTTCTGTGTTCTTCTTTAAGAAACGTTGTTTGAAAATATTAATTTTGCCATTTTTCCATTTCACATTGAAAAATTTTGATTGAAAATCTAATTTTTGAAAAATTACAAAATAATAAACTATAGATATTTTTTATTTTTCATGAAATCCTATGAAACAGTCAATGTAGGCTACCTTTCTTGCGGAACTCAACAAAATATTCAAGATCAATTGAAAAAACCCCCATACAATAGCCAAAAATGGTTTTTTCGAAAAAAAAAATCGATAATGTGCCTAAAGTCAATAAATCAATCAACAATAACTAACTTTAACAACAACTGCTGGTACTCTGCTTGTTGTTGCTGTTGCTGTTGCTGCTGTTGAAATAAAGCGGCTTGTTGGGCTGCCGCAGACTGCTGCATAAAGAGTGCGGTCTGCGAGGCGTTCTGCGACGCGGTCCGCGCTGCGGTCGACGGGCTCATGACGATCGGTGCTCCGGCGACTCCCGCCATCGTTGGTGACCTGGTGTTGAGGCCACCATTCACCAAAACTCGAGACTGAGCTTGTTGAGCTAGGGCTGCTTCTGTAATGGTGGAATTCAATTCGGAGTCGGGAAAATCGATATATCGATTGAAAAAATCTATCACAAGTTCTCAAATTATTTTTTGAAAAGTGATGAAAATTCAAAATTATTACACTTTTCAAAAAATTTTCAGGTTAAAAAATTCAAAATGAGTCTTCAGATTCAAAAATCCCTTTTTATTGAAATTATAAAATTTTGTCAAACCACAGTAACTCTCACACATTTGACCTACCATTCCGAACATATCAATTCATAAAGTTTCATCAAAAACAATTGTTCAGATTTCCTTATTTTCTTGAAATTCTCAAAAACTGTCAAAACTACTGTAGCTCTCACAAATTTGACCTACTTCATTAGATCAAAAACTCACGAAGGGCAGCGGCCAAAGGCTGTTGCTTCAGAGCAGCTAACTGTGCTGCAGCTAGAGCATTCTGGTCCTGATTCGAACGATAGGTTCCGTTAATAATCGCTAGTTCCATTAGTTGCTTCCTTTTGAGCTCATCTTCGCCTGCAAATAAAAATTTAAAGTTTCATTTTAATTTTTTATCAATTAAAAATTTTTGTATTCACTTCTTCCTTTTTCTGAATTTCTAGTTTCTTAAATAATTTTTTGAAGCAAAAATTTTTTCTTAACTACTTTATAACTATTTTTAATAACTTGAGAGTCACATAAACACAATTGGTGTAAGCGTCCAAAACTCCTCAAGCTCACGACACTTCACAGAATTCAACTTTTAGCAAGAAAATGAATTGGAAAGATACATTAGTTCCTGTGCAAAACAAGTACTCGGTGTAAGCGTCCGAAACTCCTCAAGCTCACGACACTTCACATAAATTCACTTTCAGCAAGAAAATGAATTGGAAAGATACATTAGTTCCTGTGCAAAACAAGAACTCGGTGTATGCGTCCAAAACTCCTCAAGCTCACGACACTTCACATAATTTCACTTTCAGCAAGAAAATAAATTGAAAAGATACATTAGTTCCAGTGCAAAACAAGAACTCGGTGTATGCGTCCAAAACTCCTCAAGCTCACGACACTTCACATAAATTCACTTTCAGCAAGAAAATGAATTGAAAATATACATTAGTTCCTGTGCAAAGCAAGAACTCGGTGTATGCGTCCAAAACTCCTCAAGCTCACGACATTTCACAGAATTTAACTTTCAGCAAAAAAATGAATTGAAAATATACATTAGTTCCTGTGCAAAACAAGAACCCGGTGTGTGCGTCCAAAACTCCTCAAGCTCACGACATTTCACATAAATTCACTTTTTTAGTTAAAAAACGAAGATACGGTCCACAAAACCTGAAAAATAGCACTTGGTGTAATCGACCAAAACTCCTCAAGCTCACGACACTTCACAGAATTTCACTTTCAGCAAGAAAATGAATTGAAAAGATACATTAGTTCCTGTGCAAAACAAAAACTCCGTGTATGCGTCCAAAACTTCTCAAGCTCACGACACTTCACAGAATTTCACTTTCAGCAAGAAAATAAATTGAAAAGATACATTAGTTCCTGTGCAAAACAAGTACTCGGTGTATGCGTCCAAAACTCCTCAAGCTCACGACATTTCACATAAATTTACTTTTCCAGTTGAAAAAACGAAGATACAGTCTACAAAACAAGAAAAAGAGCACTTGGTGTAAGCGTCCAAAACTCCTCAAGCTCACGAAATTTCACAGAATTCCACTTTCAGCAAGAAAATGAATTGAAAAGATACATTAGTTCCTGTGCAAAACAATTACTCGGTGTATGCGTCCAAAACTCCTCAAGCTCACGACACTTCACAGAATTTCACTTTCAGCAAGAAAATGAGTTGAAAAGATACATTAGTTCATGTGCAAAACAAGAACCCGGTGTGTGCGTCCAAAACTCCTCAAGCTCACGACATTTCACAAAAATTCACCTTCTGGAGCTGGGACCAGCAACTTCTTGACTTCGTCCACAGCGCGCATCAGTTTGACTGCTGTCCGGTTTGCGGTGTCTTCGCATTGGATTAAAACGTGAAGTTCCTCACTGAGGTGCTCCCAGTTTGGCTTTCCGCGGTTGGCTTCTTCCTAGAAAGTCGAATTTGAATTTCTAGGAAACTTTATGAAATCCAAATAATGATCTTATTCTGATCAAATTCCTCCTAGAAAGTCGAATTTGAATTTCTAGGAAACTTTATAAAATCAAAATAATGATCTTATTCTGATCAAATTCCTCCTAGAAAGTCGAATTTGAATTTTTAGGAAAGGTAGAACAAATTAAAAACTATGTTCTCATTTTGATCGAACTTGAAAAAAGTAATTACAAAAAAATAAATTTGAATTCCTAGGAAACATTATGAAATCGAAATAATGATCTTATTCTGATCAAGTTTCTCCTAGAAAGTCGAATTTGAATTTCTAGGAAACTTTATAAAATCAAAATAATGATCTTATTCTGATCAAATTCCTCCTAGAAAGTCGAATTTGAATTTTTTCTGAATTCAGAACATCAGTTTAGACTTTTTAAAACTATGATTATGCTCGAAATACTAATTCTCCCATTTTCCTAGGAATTCAAATCTTAATTTCCTAAGAAATCAAAAAAAACAAACCTTCTTCTTATCCCTCATGGATCCCTTTCCTCTGACCATGATTTTGCACCCTGTCTCTTGTTCCAGCTGTTTCGCAGTCATTCCTCTGGGACCAAGAATCCGACCAACAAAGTTGTACTGAAATTCAAATTTGAATTTCGCGCCAAAGTTTGAAATTGAGATTCTCCATTACAAGCGACATACTGTACTTTCGGCCGATTATCAAAAGAAGTTTGAATTTGGCGCCAATCTTTCAAACTGATATTGTTCATTACAAGCCGCATACTGTTCTTTTATCGATTATCAAAAGAAGTTTGAATTTGGCGCCAACCTTTTTTCATTACAAGTGGCATACTGTGCTTTTGGCGAACTTTAAAAAGAAAAAAATAATATGTTTTCTTTCAAAAAAATCTCCACTCTTAATTAAAAAAATACATTCTTTCAACAAAAAAAAATGAAAATGGATCACATTTAGTTCTTTTTCAAAAGGAAAACACTGATTTTTAATGAGAATTTGGTTTTTCTTCAACAAAAAAACTAGAAAATACTTAAAACATCGATGTTTTCTGTAGACAAAACTCACGTCTGGGTACTCCTTAGCCGGTACGAAGACCTTTTCCGTTGTCACCATCACTTCTCCTTCGGCTTCGGGTAACTTCAGCTCTCCTTTGGAGAACTCAAATTGGAACAAAGCGACTCGTACTCTGCTGATTTCTGAAAAAATTGGATTTATTCAATTAGAGTCGATTTGACTTTTTTAAATTTTTTAAATTTAATGTTAATTTAATTCGATTTATGAATTTATTCAATTTTTTCAAAGTTATTTTTCATATAAATCCTTGCTCAGTTCAATTTTTTTATTGAACTTTTAAAAATCAAATTAAATCTACCTTGAACGGTTTTCTTTGAATCAAAACCAAATTAATAGACGATAAAATTTTGTATTGAAAAATTGACTGTTTTCCAAACCCTAAAATCAAAAAAAATCAAAAATTCCAAGAAACATATCAACCTACAGTAACAAACTTTTGACCTACGACCCAAAATTGACCAACCTTCATCTGCAAGTCGTTCCAAGTGATGGAAAACATTGGGGAAAGCTGCGATCTGCTTTTTATCCTTCAACAGTTGTGACAAATATTCGACCGAGTACTGTGGTGTGTTAACTCCGGCTGCAAAAATTATCGATTGATTTTATTGATCGGAAACGTGGAATTGCTCCATCGGCCATCTGGCATGAATGACAGTTTTGAGCATCGTAAATTTCTATGTGACCAGAAGGATGAGATTGAAGGTTACTGTAGCGGGCGAGAGAGTTTTGATCTACTTAGGTTATTGAAAGTGATAAAATTTTTGATCTACCTAACTTACTGTAGCTTTGTCTGATACAAAATCTTGTTTTCAAACAGATCTGATCAGATTACAATAACTTGTGTTTTTGATCCACTTGGTTAGTCGGGTTACTGTAACTAAGCTTTTTGATCTACCTAGATGATGAATCGTTCAGACCACTGTAGCGTGAGTTAGTAGAAAAATTATTCTTATTGTAGCTCATGTGTTTTTGATCTACCCAATTATCGAGCTTACTGTAGAAAACAAAAAGTTTAATCTACCTCGAGTCACTGTAGCTCGAACCTCTACATCTCTTTGCTCGCTAAAAGATTATTGGAGTGGGAAAGAGAATGTATGATCTACCCCTTATCTAGGGTTACTGTAGAAAGGGTCATAACAGGTACCGTAACCGAAAAAGGTTACTGTATCTACCTAAAACATTCCTGTTTTGGTGGAGGGGTCAAATAGTTACCTCCTATACTTTGTTGCGTACTCTGCAACTGTGGGCCGTGTTCGGTAGCGGTGGAGGGCGCTGAGCTTGTCGGTAAAACGTCGGTCATATTATTCTGGTCGCTAGGTTAGGGTGTTTGGAGAGGTTTAGTAGGGTGGAAGTAAGGTCCGATATATCGATAGATCGTGAGTTGAGCAGCGGTCCTTTACACTATGAAAAATCTCGCGGCTCTAGGGGGGGAGGGGTGGTAGGGCGTGTGTTGTAAGCAGATCACCCCGGATAGATCCGAACGATGTAAATTTATTACCACGCCGCACTTTGCAAAGTGGGCGGGGCGTGTGGTAGTACTTAGGTTCGCAATGGAAAATGAGGGAGTGAGTGCGCGGTTACTGTTTACCCTCTTGAGACTTTGGGGGGCAAACGTCAAAAGCTCACAAAGTTTATCTGTGAAAAAAGCACACGGAAACCTATGACTAGTCGGTGGAAATAGTGTGCACGGATTGCAGAAGGCCACGCCCATTCTTAACTGTGCACGGATTGCATTCGTCACTCTCAATTGGTGTGCTTCGAAGATTGGATAAAATTGCGCAACTGTGAGTTTGAGCTAATTATGTGCACGGATTGCAGAAGGCCACGCCCATTTTTAACTGTGCACGGATTGCTTTCGTCACTCTCAATTGGTGTGCTTCGAAGATAAGATAAAACTGTGCAACTGTGAGTTTGAGATAATTATGTGCACGGATTGCAAGAGGTCACGCCCATTTTGAACTGTGCACGGATTACATTACACCGTTTACATAGTTTTATACGTCGATCGGATAAAACCACTCGCACTTTTTATATGCCAGGGTTGCAAAAGGCCACGCCCATTTGTGTGCTGATTGCATTTTACGTTATTTTCAAGAACGAAACTTTCGGAAACCCCGGAAGTTTTTTTGCGCACGGATTGCATTAGGCCACGCCCCCTGCGACTATGTCATAACGGCCACTGGTAGTGTAAGAAAATGATAAGACCGGTTTGGTCTCAACGTTGAACTTCCCGATTAATTGCCAATCAACGGGGGAACTGGCCGGAAGAAAATGCAATCCGTGCGTGAAACTTTCTTCTAATTAGGAGGGCGTGGCTTATGCAATCGGTGCGTATTTTTCTGGAAGTTTGGTTAACGTTAGAACTGGTCAATTTTTTCTCGTTTTCCTCCAATCTCCACTGAGAATGACATTTTTCAACAAGCGAAAGTATTTAAGTGGGCGTGGCTTCTGCAACCAATGCGTAATTTTTTAAACCTGTTTATAAATCGAGAAGACTCCTATGAGCTGTTTATTTTTGAAAAGAAAATCAAATGGGAGTGGCTTCTGCAAACCGTGCGCACAGCACCGAAAATTAGTCGAATAGTACCGCAATTAATGCAGAACTTGTTGTCTTATTCCGAAAGCAAATCAAATGGGCGTGGCCTCTGCAACCCGTGCGTACAAAATCGAAAATTAGTCAAATAGTACCGCTATCAATGCAGAATTCGTTGTCTTATTGCGAAAGCAAATCAAATGGGCGTGGCCTCTGCAACCCGTGCGCAAAACATCGAAAATTAGTCAAATAGTACCGCTATCAATGCAGAATTCGTTGTCTTATTCCGAAAGCAAATCAAATGGGCGTGGCCTCTGCAACCCGTGCGCACAACATCGAAAATTAGTCAAATAGTACCGCTATCAATGCAGAATTTGTTGTCTTATTCCGAAAGCAAATCAAATGGGCGTGGCCTCTGCGAACCGTGCGCAAAACATCGAAAATTAGTCAAATGGTACCGCTATCAATGCAGAATTCGTTGTCTTATTCTGAAAGCAAATCAAATGGGCGTGGCCTCTGCAACCCGTGCGCACAACATCGAAAATTAGTCAAATAGTACCGTTAGTTAGATGTTCCGAAGCGGTCATGTCACGAGACGCTGCGGCAAGTTCGTTGAGAGACACCGTGAGTGCTGAGTTTGTCGACGAGGTCGACGATGACGTTGAAGCGGGTTGTGGTTGTTGGGTTGTTAGGTGTAGGGTGGTCGGCGGTGACGCTGCTGAAGATCCCAACGACGTCGCTGGCAGCGGTGGTGGTGGCGGCTGAAACAACGTGCAGGTTAAACATTGGTAGTAGTAGTACTAGTATTATTATACAAAAGCTGTGAGAGAGAGAAAAAGAAAGAGAGAGGGGTAGAGTTATAGCGACATTTTGGGCGTGTCCGGTTTTTGGTCAGTTCGTGGCTGTCATGACTCTGGTTTAAAATTTCGGGGGTTCTGTCGTCATCGTCACTTTATGTAAAAAATTAAGAATGAATTCAGACTCAATTATTTTCAAAATTTCAAAGGAAAACTTCGGCAATTTTTTTTTGAATTTTAATGATTATTTCACTAGTTAGTTCATTGATAGTTAGTTTCCTTAGCAATTTCGACGTTAGTCCACGATTAGCTGCTTTTTGACAACATTCTAGTGAGCAAAAGTGTCAGAAAACGATTATTTTCATGCTTTTTATCACAACAAAAAACAGAGAAAAAGTTGAGCGTCGTTAGGGTGAGCGTAGTGAAGGTTTTCTGAGACACCGTAGTCTGTGGGTACTGTGGGTAAACTTACAGTAACCAAAATCGATCATGTTTAGATCAAAATTGTTCGAGTCGAATAAAATGAAAGGTCCGTAACTAAAATTACTGTAGGAAGAACCTTTCCAGAGTCGGAAGAGGTCAGTTTGAATAAAGTCAAAGTTATCGTAACCAGGGTTACTGTAGACCTTCTCAGATCAAAATTTCAAAAGTTGAAGATACAGTAACCAGGATTACTGTAGGAAACGGCTCTCGATGGTCAAAACGTGCTAATTTGAAAAAAATACTGTTGCTGTAGACCTTCTCAGATCAAAAATTCAAAAGTTGAAGATACAGTAACCAGGATTACTGTAGGAAACGGCTTTCAATGGTCAAAACCTGCTAATTTGAAAAAACAACGTTGCTGTAGACCTTCTCAGATCAAAATTTCAAAAGTTGAAGATACAGTAACCAGGATTACTGTAGGAAGTGGCTTTCGATGGTCAAAACGTGCTAATTCGAAAAAACGTTACTGTAGACCTGCTCAGATCAAAAATTCAAAAGTTCAAGATACAGTTACCAAGATTACTGTGGGAAGAGGCTTCTCAGGGTCAAAATGGCCTCTAATTCAGTTGTTTAACATGGGGTATTTGCGAGAGCTTATCCGTATGGTCAACAGGCGTCGCGTAGGGTTGAGTACTGTGAACAAATCAATCGATAATAGGGAGAAACGACCTAATCAAATCATCAGAAGGAAAAGGTAGAGGGGCGCGCCGGCGGTGATGGGTTATATGTGTCCTTGATACGTACTTAATCAAGATTAACCATCAATTAGACCGTTTCCTTACTTCCTAGGTCATGATATTTCAGTTATTATGTTAGTAACCAGGTTTCAGTGAAACGATGGAGTGAAATTCTGATGGATCGGGATCGCAGCCCGTTTTCACTTCCTAGGCCACCAATTTCTAGTTATTAGGGCAGTGGCCAGGTTTCAGTGAAACGTTTGGAAAAAAAAGGTACTTTAGAAACACAAAAAAAAGATTCAAAATCTGAACGAAAAAAGATCTTCATGAAAAATAATTCCCAGTATTTTTGACCTACCACAGTTTAAAAAAGAGGTGAGTGGAGTGAAGCTTACAAAGTATATTCTTCTAAAACACTCTTGAGAAAATATCTACAAAAATCGAGATATTTTTGACCCACAGAACCTGGACGAAAATAATGCAGTAAATTTGAAGGGAAAAAATGAAAAATATGAAGAAAAAGCTCAAACCATCAAACATCCTATGGAAAACAGGTAAAACCAAAGGGAAACGCTCAAATCTTCAAAAACCTAAAGTAAACTTGTGAAAGATAGAAAAAATCGCTCAAATCTTCAAAGTTCTTACAGTGAAGCAACAAAACCGCTAAATCTGATGTGACCAATAGCGCGTGTTGTGACTTATCAAATGCGTGTTCGCGGTTCGATGACTTGTCTGTATGGGCTTAACCGAGCGTTAATAAGAAAAGTAAGCGAGGATGAAGGAAGAGTGGCGAAGCTTGTAAAACGGCGGCTACGGGTTTACTACCTGTCAGCTGGGTCACACCCATCACACTGCTGGGTCTGAAACTTTTTCTGATGCGATATTGACTCAGGAAATTGAAACTTTATAAGACTTGCTAAAATCCACATAAGATCCATGTAACTTTGAAGTAAGATCGCCTTAACCTCCAATTCCAGAAGTGCAAGACCTGGTATGGAGGTTACCAGGTCTTATGACGAACTTACCAAGTCTTACATGGAACCTTTTTCTAGTCTTACTGTCAGAATACCAAGTCTTGCTGCTAGAAAACCAAGTCTTACTGATAGACTACCATGTCTTACTGCCAAAATACCATGGTTCATCTCCAGAACGGCCAATCCAAAAATCAAATGAAAAAAACGTCATTTTTACAACTCAAAATCGTCAAGTAGTTTTTGACCCCCTCGAAGAGATTTTAATAAGATAAAAACATAAAGGGTCGCCGAGAGTGACGGGAATCCACATATCGATATGGGGAAGAGTCAGCATTAACGTAGCTCCGCTCAAACTAGTCCTAAACTTTTATCATTTCTATTCTTTTCTGGTATTCTAATGTTCGAATAGAAATCGCCCATTACAAACACGGTTCTGAAACTTTTGCGGAAGAGTAAGCATTAACGTAGCTCCGCTCAAACTAATCATAGACTATATTCCTCGTTTCTAACATTTCTATTCTTTTCTGGCGTTTCGCAAAAGGATTGGGATGAGATATTGATATTAGATTTCATCAAAATATAGGAAAATCATGATAGAGGAGGCTATAAAATCATGAGCGTAGCTCCGCTCAAAAAACTTCAACTAACAAATCTTCTCAAAAAAGGCAATATTCAAAACTTCTGCAAGTGACATCTTCTGTTTTTACACAACTATAGTTGTTGAATGTTAAATAAAAAAAGAGGGACTGTGATGTATACAGTACCCGAAAAAGTACCGTAACCTGCGAAACCTGGTATTAAACCAACCTTGACGGTAATAATACTTAAAGAAAAAGTAAAGGATTAGACAGTGAGAACGAGACTGTTGAAGATAAGATCTCCGCTATGTCTTCGTGATCTCTTTGGAGATACTGTCATTCTAAAGGGTAGGCGAGGAAGAGAGAAAAAAGTTTACTGTAATTTTAGATGAAACCTTTGGGTTAAGGTTAAGACACCAGTTTTTCAATATGTGAAATTCAATGAGTTTTTGAAAAAATTAAACTAAATTTTTTTCTCCATTCAATAATATTCACTTTGAAAACGTTGCTCAGAAGATTCAAAACTTTATAAAAAAGTGAATTTACAGTGAAAATCGAAAAAAATTCATTTCATCATTTGCAGAACCAAAATTTGCAAAAAATTAATACTTACAGTAAACACACTAAAGTAACAGAAATCTCAAAATTGAAGACTCCTACAGAGATATCATAAGAGGGGTCAAACTTGAAAATTCCCACTAAAACATTGGAAGAAAGAGCCAAAATCGATAAAAGCTACAGTAATCTTGGCCCAGTTACAGTACCCAGAAGCTGAAAATCGAAAATTCCCACGATGGAGTCAAACGAATGAGCCAAAAATCGATATCTATGTGAAAACGGTAGTACCGAAGCGGGTGGGGGGGCGACCCCTTTGAGTATATTTGCCTCGGTTAAGTTTGTCTACGACGGGCACACGGCGTGCCAGTGTCTTGTGAAGAGCCGGCTCTTTTGAGTTCGAATCTCATGGAAAGGTTGGATTAATTCAACTTTAGAAACGGTTAAAGTAACTACAGTAATCCTGCAAAAGCTACAGTAACCCAAAAGTACCGTATCAACAGAAACTCAAGAGCCGGCTCTATTGAGTTCGAATCTCATGGAAAGGTTGGATTATTTCAACTTTAAAAACGGTTAGGGTAACTACAGTAATCCTGTCAAAACTACAGTAACCCATTTCAACTTTTGAAAAATAATGATAAAAAACTACAGTAATCCTGTCAAACCTACAGTAATCCATTTTGACTTTCAAAAATTATAATAAAGTTAATACAGTAACCCTGTCAAAGCTACAGTAACCCAGAAGTACCGTATCAACAGAAACCTAAGAGTCGGCTCTATTGATTCCGAATCTCATGGACTATTTTCACTTGATAAAAACAAAATTTGAAAAAAATTCACTTATTTTCAAAATACATTATGAATCAACTACGAAAGATCAGGAAAGCAAGATACTTTTTTGATCTACTACAAAAAACTACCGTACTTTTTGAGAAAAAAGGTTCTCAAAATTTTCCTAGCATATCAAAATTTTTCACTCCTATTTTGACTATTTTTCTACTCTAAAAACATATTTAATATACTGAATCTTTTTTGATCTACCAAAAGACTATCATATTTATCTTACAGTAATTGTCCTCAAAAATGGTTGCTTTTTATGGAAAAAAATCCTGAGATGAAGTAGGTCAAAATAGAGACTACTCCGACTCAGCATATCCAAGTTCGGACAAAAAATGAGCAAATCGCGGCTCAGCAGACATTAAAATCCGGAAGGCGAGCTGCGGAATAGTCAATTGGGTTGGCGTTTACAACGTTGGATGTTTGTCTTTTGCGCCTCTTGATTCTTTTTATGGTGTGTGTCCACCATGCAAATCTTTAAAATTCTTTATGGCACCTTTAAATGCCATTATTTGGTTCAAATTTTAATTAAAGACCACTGAGATATCTTTATTCCAATTCCATTCAAATATTAGGCGTTTCTGAGATCACCTCAAAGAGTACTTAAATGTACATCGAATGTCATTCAAAGATTAGACATTTCGAAAGTGAAGAAAAGTAATAAATCACATTTAAATGTGCTATAAAGAACATAAATAAACTTCAATTAAGACATAACAAGCAGGTAATCCTCGCTACGCTCAGAGCCCTTTTTCCTTTTTTCATTACAAAATCACAAATCCCGACGTTTTAAATGGAAAAATAAGTGGTTTTTAGAGGCAAAGTCTTTGCCATTTCTCTCTCTCAATGTTTTCTTCCTCTCTATCTCTCTCTCTCTCTATTTCTCTCTTCCTCTCTGTCTTCTCTCTCTCTCTCACCCTCTCTCTCACTCTCTCTCTCTCTCTTCATCCAAACACTTCGAAGACTAATGCAAGTCGGGCTAGAACCAATGCAACAACTTGTGAGCCCCCAGTGGTCACGTGTGCTGCGCTCTCAAAAAATGTGCTGCGCTCTCAAAAAATGTGCAGCGGTGACCGAGTGGTTAAAGCGTTGGATTTCTACTCGCTCAATGCGCGTTCGATTCCCGTCAACTACCTGGGCACTTTTGCTTAACCCCTTCCTCTCCCCCCCCCCCCGCAACCAAAACCAAAAATCTTCACCCAAAAATTTGCCTCACGAAAAAGGGGGCGGGGCAAAGTGGGCGGAGGATTTGTCAATTAATAATATGATTTTTGAATCAAATTTATTATTTTCCGGTGAGAGCACACAGACAAACCCCCGGTCATAGAATGTTCTATGTAGGTTTACGGGGTGGTAGGGGCTCATCGATTTTCTCTTTTCATTGTTCCGTATTACTTTTCTTTTTCAATGAGTATTTTTCGTTTGTTTTACATACGTATTTCCACTCGAGTGTTGAAAATCTGTTAAATGTCACTAACAAGCGCTCGAAATCAAATAGTTCTAACATTCCTCACAAAAATTAAAAGTAAAACGGCGAGTTACTGTAGAGATATGCCATGGTGAATGTCGGTCAAAAGTACGAGATAAAAAAAGACAATCTTTTGTTACAAAAATTAGGGAAATAATTAATTTTTTATTTTTTATTATAGGTCAAAATTGAATCTATCACCAGAAATAGAATCAAAAAGGTGACAAGAATCTTAATTTAACTAAAATCAACAAATCAATATTCAGTCTTTTTGAGCCATTCTCACGCTTTTTGACCAAAATACCGTAATATAGTTATTCTTACTGTAGATTCTAGAAAAAACCTACAAGAGACGACATATTTGTTGAGAAGTTTCTATCACAAAAACAAGATGATGTGTGGGTTGTGACATATGACACAAGAACTGCATGTACTCGCCGCTAACCAGTTTGTTGCGCTTATGTCATGGTTTGTATTAATCCTCTTCCTCTTTCACTTTTCACTGTGGTAGGAATGAGGTTGATGTTATCACGCGGTGCGGCTAGGCGAGCGCGGTCAAGCAGACGCGGTTCTGTGATTACACCCCTTCTTCACTTTTCACTGTGGTAGGAACGAGGTTAATGTTATCACGCGTTGCGGCTAGGCGAGCGCAGTCGGGTTGTGGAGACTCATGTGACGCGGTCATGCCAACGCGGTCACGTTGTGGAGGCTCATGTGACGCGGTCAGGGAAATGCGGTTCTGTGATTACATCCCTTCTTCACTTTCCACTGTGGTAGGAACACGGTTGATGTTATCAGGCGGTGCGGTTAGGCGAGCGCGGTCGGGTTGTGGAGGCATATGCGACACGGTCAGGCTAACGCGGTCATGCAACCGCCGTTCTGCGATTTGATCCCTCTCACTTTTCACTATGTATGGAGTGAGATTGATGTTATCACGCGTTGCGGCTAGGCGAGCGCAGACGGGTTGTGGAGACCCATGTGACGCGGTCAGGCAACAGCGGTTCTGTGATGTCACCCCTCTCACTTCTCTCTGTGGTAGGAATAAGGTTGATGTTATCACGCGGAGCGGTCAGGCCAACGCGGTCAAGCTATCTAGCTCTGGTTGAACGCATAGCGTGATCGTGGCTACGTTCATCATAACTTCATGGTAAACCCTATCTATCACTTCTCTTTTGAATCAAGTCCCGCACCACGGTCAGGCGAACGCGCTCATGGACCCAAATTTCCTAGATGCCACGCGTCGCGGTCAAACGAACGCGGTCGAGTTACAATAAAAAATGGAAATGCTTACCTTTTCACCGTGCCAATCCGTTCTGATTGGTAGTTGGTTCAACGCAAATCCAGTGTACATTTCCAGCATTTTCTGTAATTTTCAAATTAATTTAATAATTTTGTAAAAAATTTCGAGGAGGACGATGATTTTGAGAGAATCTCTGTTGATCACGTCAAAATCTGGGCAACCGCGTCGCAAAGCCGCTTTGCGTCCGCCTCCCAACATCGATGGTAACCAATGCGGGATGAGCCGGCGCACAAAGCCGATTATTCTTTAACGGGATGTGAGTCGACGCAAAACAACTAGCCCCGGTTTTATATAGCTGGTAGGAGTTTTGATCTACTAGGTTACTGTAGCTGGGAAAGAGAAGGGTTACTGTAGCATGAAGATGTCTAATGCATCAATATACCGATTTTACTTGAAACAAGAGGTCAGAAATGATAAGATTTGATCTACATGGTTACTGTAGATGGAAAATAATATGGAGAGCTACTGTAGCTTCGAATAAAGCATTTTTTAAAAATGAGAAATTCAATAATTTTATATTTAACATGAGATCTAAGTATGGAGTTTTGACCTACATGCTTACTGTAGCTTGAAAAATTATTACAGAAGGTTCACGGTAGCTCCAAAATATCTATTAAATGCAGAATTTACCAATTTCACTCGAAAAACGAGGTCAAACACCATTAAGTTTGATCCACCTCGTAACCGTAACTGGGAAAAGATTCTGAGAGGTTACAGTAGAATGAATAGGTATAATGAAAGCAAAAAATTCATCTCGAATTCGATGTGTTCAAATCAAATGTAGAGAAATGGAAAAATTTGATCTATGCACATGGTTACTGTAGTCAAAAGTTTTGATGCACTGGGTTACTGTAGCATTTTTCTCGGCAAAAAAATGGTCGATAGACACACTTTGAATGATACCATAGGTTAGTGCCTAGGCTATTTTAGAAACCTTCAAGAAAATATAAGAAGACAAGACAAATTTGAATCGGCTCGAAGGAAATTCCACTCCAAAATTTGACCTACTGTTCAAAGTCAACAAAATGAAAGATAAAAACCTCAATTTTTAGAGCAACTTTGAGAAATACCCATTGAACCACAACGAAGTCTGAGAGATCTTGGAAAAATCTTCAAAGACAAGAAACATTTTAATTGGCTCGAAGGAAATTCCACTCAAAAATTTGACCTATTGTTCAAAGTCAAAAAAATGAACAACAAAATATGAACTTTTGGAGGAACCTTAAGAAATAGCCTTTAAACTACAACGAAACCTGAGGGATCTTGGAAAAATCTTCAAAGACAAGAAACATTTTAATTGGCTCGAAGGAAACTCCACTCAAAAATTTGACCTACTATTCAAAGTCAAAAAAATGAACAACAAAATATCAATTGTTCGAAGGAACCCTAACGAGGGAATGCCACCAAGGGGCCACGAAATTATACATTCTGACTGGTCTCCTAGGTTTTCGAATATGGTGAAAATGATAGAACCGGTCTCAAAAGTTGCTTCATCGACCTGGTTTTTGAGTTACGGTCGATGTCATTTTTACATGTAAATTTGCAAGAAATCGCGTACACCCTCGTTTCTGCGCATCAACGCAAGGTTGTTTCGAAATTTTCGTGTTGCGTCGCCTAGTGGTTAATAGGCATGGGCATATTGCCAATGATTGGCAGTCGATTGGCAATGCCTCTTTTCCATTGCCAATCGCATTGGCAGTCGATTGGCAATGCAATTGGCAATGGACTTGGATTTTGATTTCTCGGCCTTCTCGACGTTGACGATGGTTCAGATGACCGAATTTTTGCTTATGGTGATGTCGTCTTCAGGAATTTTTAATCTGATGTAACATCCGAATCCGACGACGTCGTCGGTGACATCGTAGGTGACGTCGTCGATGACGCCGTCGAAAAAAAAATTTTTTTTTGAAAATTGAAATTTTTTTTTCTGAATTCATTTCAGAATCTGATATTCGATTCTGACGTCGTCGTCAACGACATCATCGGTGACATCGTAGGTGACGTCGTCGAAAAAAAAATTTTTTTTTTGAAAATTGAAAATTCTTCTCTGAATTTATTTTAGAATCTGATATTTGATTCTGACGTCGTCAACGACATCGTCGGTGACATCGTAGGTGACGTCGTCGATGACGTCGTCGAAAAAAAATTTTTTTTTTGAAAATTGAAAATTCTTCTCTGAATTTATTTTAGAATCTGATATTCGATTCTGACGTCGTCGTCAACAACATCATCGGTGACATCGTAGGTGACGTCGCCGATGACGTCGTCGAAAAAAAATTTTTTTTTGAAAATTGAAAATTCTTCTCTGAATTTATTTTAGAATCTGATATTTGATTCTGACGTCGTCAACGACATCGTCGGTGACATCGTAGGTGACGTCGCCGATGACGTCGTCGAAAAAAAATTTTTTTTTTAAATTGAAAATTCTTCTCTGAATTTATTTCAGAATCTGATATTTGATTCTGACGTCGTCAACGACATCGTCGGTGACATTGTAGGTGACGTCGCCGATGACGTCGTCGAAAAAAAATTTTTTTTTTGAAAATTGAAAATTCTTCTCTGAATTTATTTTAGAATCTGATATTCGATTCTGACGTCGTCGTCAACAACATCATCGGTGACATCGTAGGTGACGTCGCCGATGACGTCGTCGAAAAAAATTTTTTTTTTGAAAATTGAAAATTCTTCTCTGAATTTATTTTAGAATCTGATATTTGATTCTGACGTCGTCAACGACATCGTCGGTGACATCGTAGGTGACGTCGCCGATGACGTCGTCGAAAAAAAAATTTTTTTTTTAAATTGAAAATTCTTCTCTGAATTTATTTCAGAATCTGATATTTGATTCTGACGTCGTCAACGACATCGTCGGTGACATTGTAGGTGACGTCGCCGATGACGTCGTCGAAAAAAAAAACTTTTTTAATCGAATTTTTTTTCTGAATTCATTTTAAAATCTGACATTTTCAGAAGTTGTCATAGAATCTGATAACAGATTTCGATGAAATTGTGCACGATACCACTAAAAATGTCATCGACGATGTCGTCAGAATGTCACATTCTGTAGTGAACCCTACATTTTTTTTTGAAAAAAATTTTTTTCGTTTTTTTGACGACGTCGTCGACGATGTCACCGACAACGTTCTAGGAATCAAGTATCAGATTCTACGATGCATCCTGACAACATTTGACTTTTTTGAAAAAAAAAAGTTTTTTGGACGACGTCATCGACGACGTCACAGACGATGTCTTCGACGACGTCACAGACGATGTCTTCGACGACGACGTCAGAATCGAATATCAAATTCTAAAATGAATTCAGAAGAAAATTTTCAATTTTCAAAAAAAAATTTTTTTTTCGACGACGTCATCGACGACGTCGTCGACGACGACGTCAGAATCGAATATCAGATTCTAGAATGAATTCAGAAAAGAAAATTTTCAATTTTCAAAAAAAATTTTTTTCGACGACGTCATCGGCGACGTCACCTACGATGTCACCAACGATGTCGTTGACGACGTCAGAATCAAATATCAGATTCTAAAATAAATTCAGAGAAGAATTTTCAATTTTCAAAAAAAAATTTTTTTTTCGACGACGTCATCGGCGACGTCACCTACGATGTCACCAACGATGTCGTTGACGACGTCAGAATCAAATATCAGATTCTAAAATAAATTCAGAGAAGAATTTTCAATTTTCAAAAAAAAAATTTTTTTCGACGACGTCATCGGCGACGTCACCTACGATGTCACCAACGATGTCGTTGACGACGTCAGAATCAAATATCAGATTCTAAAATAAATTCAGAGAAGAATTTTCAATTTTCAAAAAAAAATTTTTTTTCGACGACGTCATCGGCGACGTCACCTACGATGTCACCAACGATGTCGTTGACGACGTCAGAATCAAATATCAGATTCTAAAATAAATTCAGAGAAGAATTTTCAATTTTCAAAAAAAAAATTTTTTTTCGACGACGTCATCGACGACGTCACCTACGATGTCACCGACGACGTCGTCGGATTCGGATGTTACATCAGATTAAAAATTCCTGAAGACGACATCACCATAAGCAAAAATTCGTTTCATCTGAACCATCGTCAACGTCGAGAAGGCCGAGAAATCAAAATCCAAGTCCATTGCCAATTGCATTGCCAATCGACTGCCAATGCGATTGGCAATGGAAAAGAGGCATTGCCAATCGACTGCCAATCATTGGCAATATGCCCATGCCTAGTGGTTAAGATCTAGGACTCACGCTATTGCTTTTGCGGGTTCGATTCCCATCAAGTACCATTTCGTTTTGCTTTTCAATGAGAGTTGTAAATTTTCAAAAAACAGATTCTAAAGTTGTCCTCATGGATTTTATGGTTTTTGATTCGTGAGTTTGCAGTTAGTTTAAAATCTGTGGGTCAGTTATAAACTACCAGCAGATATTCCACGCTACGCTTGGGCTGCTGGAGTTATTTCGCTAACGCTCCCAAACGTTTTTTTCAAAATAAATTTACCATTCATCCATCCCTCTCTCTCTCTTGCTCTCTCGCTCGTTCGCTCTCTCTCTCTCTCGCTCGTTCACTCTCTCTCTCTCTCACTCTCTCTTTCTCTCTCTTTTTCTCTCCCTCTCTTTCTCTCTCTCTCTTTCTCTCTCTCTTTTTCTCTCCCTCTCTCTCTCTCTCTCTCTCTCTCTCTCTCTCTCTCTCTCTCTCTTTCTCTCTCTCTCTTTTTCTCTCTCTCTTTTTCTCTCCCTCTCTTTCTCTCTCTCTCTCTCTCGCTCTCACTATCTCTCTCTCACTATCTCTCTCTCTCTCTCTCCCACTCTCACCCCCATCTCACTCCCCTCTCTCCCTCTCTTGACACTAGGTAACATATCAGGATAGAAAGAGGACAACTCTAATGGAAAAGCAAAACGAAATGGTGCTTGACGGGAATCGAACCCGCAAAAGCAATAGCATGAGTCCTAGATCTTAACCACTAGGCGACGCAACACGAAAATCTCTCACTGAAACAACCTTGCGTTGATGCGCAGAAACGAGGGTGTACGCGATTTCTTGCAAATTTACATGTAAAAATGACATCGACCGTAACTCAAAAACCAGGTCGATGAAGCAACTTTTGAGACCGGTTCTATCATTTTCACCATATTCGAAAACCTAGGAGACCAGTCAGAATGTATAATTTCGTGGCCCCTTGGTGGCATTCCCTCGTAAGAAATAACCCTTAAACCACAACGAAACCTGAGGGATCTTGAAAAATCTTTGGAGAGAAGAAACATTTTAATTGGCTCGAAGAAGATCCACTCGATGTCAGTGACAGATGAATACGAATAATAGTCAGAACCCAGTCAAATAAGTGAGAATAATAACTTCTACTTGAAGAATGACATACTTGTAACAAACACTCATGCCACTTTTACTAGCGTGGGAAGCCAAATTTATTCTTGAGGAGTTTGTGAGTGCTTGTACTTTTTCATTGATTTTTTGCGAATTGTTAAATAATAATCTCTAAACTATTTTATTCTTTGAAAAATCGAAAATAAAAGGTGTACTTTTTCAATCGTTTTCAGAATATTCTATAAACATTTGAAAAAATGAATTATTTTCAAACTTATCAGTAGGATAATTTTCGATTTTCATGTATTTTTCGAGAAATGAGAAGTGTTATGAATTTTTAAAAATCTCACTGAAATTTTTTAGGGAAATAGAAAACTAAAAATTCTCGAATTCATTTTAAAAAATATACAAAATATTTCACCATGGTGGTCATAAAAAAAAGATTGAAAATTTCGAAAAAAAAATACAAATCTCCAAATAACAAACTTCGACACAGTAAAAATCAATATAATACTAAAAGACCACCCAAGTCGAAAAAGAACCTCGATTAAAAACGCAGCCGTTTGGTGGGTGATTCCAATAGTCATAAACTCGAATAGCTCACCAATTACATCCTAGTGAAAGGGGTAGGTCAAAAATCCTACAGTTACCTTATCTGATTGGCAGGCCACGCCTCTAAATCGAGCGTATAGAGGTTCACTAAAAACCGAAGGCTTGCGTTTGCAAGAGTGAAGCTCATTCAAAAACACATTGTTTCGACCTAACGAGTTTTATTAGTTAAGGTTTCGACTTGAGGAGAGTATTTTTAACTTTGCACACTGCGGTAGATCAAATTTCAGTTACTGTAGTTCAAAAAATTTCATCTTTCCTACCTTTTTTCATCCCAGATCCATGAATCGTAACTGCAAAACGGTTATATTTCCTTATGTCGATGTGTTAGATCAGTGTTACTCAAGTCCTAAGCGAACCTATAGGTACCCTAAAACTGATTTTCAAGTTCTTATCAACCTTAAATAACTACCTGAACCCTTAGAGACCTTAAAATCATAATAAAAGCGGTGAAATCTGGATAGAAGCCATATCGCTTCCATTCATGTGGAAGCACTCGAGATAATGAGGTTGGAAACATATGGTCTCCAAATTACTTCGTTAGGGTATTCTTTCAATGTTGCATTCTTGAATTTGACAAAAAAATTTTAATCAGATCTCAGAAGAAATTTTAAAAAAGAATTTGAAAAAAAAGAAAACGTAGAAAAAACGCTTTTTCATACAATTTCCTATAGAAAATGATGAGAAAGACATCATTTCTGATAATGAATTTTTAATTTAAAAATGATGTTGGAAATTTATGAAAAAATTAAAAATTAAAGGAAAATACATTTTTGAAACATTTCTCTACAGAAATGAGTCAGAAATGTCTTCCGAAGAATCAAGTTTCAGAACTTTAGATAAAAATTCATTAAAAAAATAGAAAAACCTCTTTTCACACAACTTCTAATGAAAAAGACCTCATTTTTCCAAATTTCAACTCGAAAATTCTGATGAAACGCCTGAAAAACTTGAAAAAAAACGCTTTTTCACTCAATTTCTAATGAAAAATACCTCATTTTTCCAAATTTCAGCTCGAAACTTCTGACAAAACTCCTCAAAAACATGAAAAACCGCTTTTTCGTTCAATTTCTTACGGAAACTAATGAAAAATACCCTATTCTTTCATCTCATGAAGACGATAATTATAGTTCACGATCGATAGTTTATGCTGGCAGAAAAGGAAGAAGCACCCCGGACCGGAAGAACACTGAGTTAGAAGGGATGGCTTATTTAGAGAGATGTGTTAGTTGTGGTGGGTGGTCCTCGATGGTTTAAGGGAAGGCTTAAGTTAGGATATAAAATCTATTCAGAAAATAATTCTGCTAATTTTGAAAAAAATTAAAAAATAGAAATTATAGTTTTCCATTTTTTTTCAGGGTGGTCCTTAATGATTCAAGGAACTCAATTATTTTTTTATTCCGTCCAAAAATTGAAACTATACTAAAACTCAATGAGAACTTATGACAATCTCAACAAAAAACAAGGAACCTCTGAAACCATCATGATTTCTCGGCTTTCCTTATTAACATTTTGAAAACTCAATTTTAACATAAAAAGCGCTTTGAAAACTCAATCTATCTGGAAACCACTTAACATTCAGGCTGATTTTAAGATAATGACACATTTTGTAACCAATTTCGATAAAATTGAGCTATTATGATGTAAGAGAAATTTCGAAGAAAAAAGTGGCTTGATGGCGTTGAAACACATCGAAACGACACAAAAAATAAATGCGGTGGAAAATTTAAAAAAAAAATGGCATTTTTATGATGAAAAATTTCAAAACGGATATCTTTAAAAATCGAAAAAATTTAGCTGAGTATGAAAAAAAATCTGGATTATAGTGAAAGGTTGAAAAAAAAGAATCAATGAAAAAAACCCTCGAAAAAGAGGTTTGGCACGGTTTCAGTGAAACACCTCGAAATGTACCAATCGGCCGACCAAAAAGAACAATCAATGAAATAATGGGTTACGAGGGAAGAAGGGAGGAAGAAGAATCAAATCAAGTATCCCTTCAATAGAGACTGGATTATCCTCAAAGCAAACGCTTATTCTCTTATTATGGGCTCTGTTGGCTTCTTCTTCGGTCTTTCTCTCTCTCACTCTGTTCTATACAATGAGCGACATTATGATATGTACAAAACAGACGTATCGTTTAGTTCAGGTAATGATATCATGTTGTATGGTAAAAGAGAGAGAGAGAGAGAGAGAGAGAGAGAGAGAGAGAGAGAGAGAGAGAGAGAGAGAGAGAGAGAGAGGGAGAGAGATAGGGAGAGAGAGAGAGAGAGAGAGAGAGAGAGAGAGAGAGAAATAAATTCCAGACCTCTCAAGTTGATAATACCAACTGAAAAAAAGAGTAAAACATTTTTTGTTACAAAAAATCAAAACTAGTACATTTTTCGTTCAATAGAGAGAGAGAGAGAGAGAGAGAGAGAGAGAGAGAGAGCGAGAGCGAGAGAGAGAGAGAGAGAGAGAGAGAGAGAGAGAGAGAGAGAGAGAGAGAGAGAGAGAGAGAGAGAGCGAGAGAGAGAGCGAGAGAGAGAGAGAGAGAGAGAGAGAGAGAGAGAGAGAGAGAGAGAGAGAGAGAGAGCGAGAGAGAGAGCGAGAGAGAGAGAGAGAGAGAGAGAGAGAGAGAGAGAGATAGGGAGAGAAAGAGAAAGAGAGATAGGGAGATAGGGAGAGATAAGGAGAGAGAGAAAGAGAGTTAGAGAGAGTGAAAGAGAGTGAAAGAGAGAGAGAGAGAGAGAGAGGGAACTACTGTAAACAAATAGTGGGACCGTAATCAAACTTCATAAGAGTGAAATCAAGACTAACAATAATATGGGGCACCCCTTTCAAGCCAGAACGCGGGAACTAAATATAAAAGTGTTTTAATAATTGAAACTGGACAAAGTTCATTGTATAGAAGATAATCTTGGGCTGCTCAGAAAACGTCGAATTCAGAATCAACTGGTGGCCGTTTAGATGATGGGTCGCATATCTAATGGTGCGTGTGATTGGTTGAAGGGCATTTTGGAGGCCCATGCTCTACATAGTAATGTCACATCGGTCATAATCATATTCGCATCGGTATTTTACTATCATTTTAGATAATTTTAATTCAATTATTCTCAAATTTGTATGTTCTACAAAGTAAATTTTCGGTCATAATGATAATCGCTTCGGTATTTTCCAGCCATTTTTTGCCATTTTCCGATAAATTCAATTTTTCTCAAAATTTCTACATTCTACAAAGTAAATTTTCGGTCATAATGATATTCGCTTCGGTATTTTCCAGCCATTTTTTGTCGTTTCTCGGAAAATTCAATCATTCTCAAATTCGTATGTTCTACACAGTTAATTTTCGGTCATAATGATATTCGCATCGCTATTTTTGTCGTTTTTTCGAAAAATTCAATTTTTCTCAAAATATCTATGTTCTGAAGTCTCGGTCGTAATGATATTGCGGAGTTCAGTTTTTTTCCTAGAAAAAAAACTATTTTTCTTCTATTTTCACTGGAAATTTTCAAAATTCTTGATGTGAACTTATTGAAAAAAACGAATTTTTACAAGTTTCCCGTTAAGAATAGAGAACATACGACAGGTTGAGAAAATCTCTCTGAATTTTTCCCAGTGGGAAATAGTTACGTCGGAAGATAACCAAAATAATGTGATTATAAGAGTGATCATATTTTTCTGGGACACGGTGTCTAATGAATGTCGCAACACATAAAGTCACAGTGAATTGGGTCGAGTAAATTTGTCAAAGTTCTACGGCAAAAAGTGAAGGTCATACCACCCGCCGAGCCTGGTTTGGGGTTGGGAGAGATTTTGATGGTGTCTTGAGACACTGGAGGCGTGGCTTGACTGATACGGTACTAGAGGTCATTTTTGGAAAAAAAAAACAACTTTTTCTAAGAAGAATCAAAGAATAACCTTTTGCACACTTGTAAAAAACAGAGTTCCAAAAAAATTTTTCATCACTTTTCAGTCATGGATAAAACTTTCTTTTCTTTTTCTCACAAATTTCAGAAACTTGATAATAGGTCACATATAGCTTCCTCTACCTGTAAAAAAATCTGGCCTCCGTAAATCGGTTACTTATTACCGTAGCAGTTTCGCGTTGAGATACAAGAACGATATAGTAATGCGCCTTTAATTTCAATAGACTGAAAGTAAGAAAAATATTTCAAATCCACAAAAATCTAACTGTTCGTTGTGAGAGTCCCGACCCTAGGGTAGGCCTACCGTACTCATTCTGTAAAATTGAGATTAGAGCGCGGTTGAAAAGGGCCATGCTTCTAGGGATATAGAGTGGCGAACATAAACATTTCCACTTTCGGTTTTTTTGTAATATCTTAGCCATAAGTTGTCCGATTGCTTTCAAATTTTCACAGATATTTATTCAAACAATGCTGAATTCAGTCAACTTGATAAATCTCATGCGAAAAATCATGCGAAGTGCAATCCTCACTGATTAAGTCCACGAATTTGGATTCTGGAGTCCATGTTTGGAATATGTGATGTTTTCATGATTTAAAACACTGAATCAACAAGTATTCAATAGTTTCTGATGTTTTGGCCTCTCACAAGCTCTGAATTCAAGTGAATTCAGGTTAACTTTGAAGTCGATTTCAGACATGTTTAGGGAAAATAAATAATTACATTTTTCTTTCGAGATTTATCAACAATTCATTGAGTTGACTGCATTTAGAAATGTTTGAATAAATATCTGTGAAAATTTGAAAGCAATCGGACATCTTATGGCTGAGATATTACCAAAAACCCAAAAGTGGAAATGTTTATGTTCGCCACTGTATGTGGGTCATAGATAAAACTGCAAGAAACAAAATTTCAATTGAAAAAGTATAATCTGCAATCTTTCAATGCTAGAAAAACCGCGAAAACTTCGGAAATCTGATTTCAATCGAAAAAAAGTTGCAATCTCTTCAAGACCACGATCTCGTGACCGCTTTTTACTTCTTCTCAATTCGAGATTGGAGGATAATTGTCACTTTGCTAATAGGCACTTGCATGGAATCAAAAGAGAGAGAGAGAGAATGAACTTTGTGGATGACGAGTGTTCCAAAGAAATATGATCAAATTTTTTCTTATTCAAATTAAACGAACTGTGAACAATTATTAGCGGAAAGTAACTAAAGAGAAAAAACGGAAAATAATTGAAATATTTAAATTTTTCAAACTCTTTTCATAAAAAATATACTCAAAATTGGAAAAAAGCAGGTTGTCTTAAGAAACAAAAAAACTTTTCAGTAACTTTCGAAGAAGAATGATAGGTTAATGTTATAAATAACTGCTAGCTACCATATTGCACACCTCTGCAAAAACATAAGACAAAATAACCGCATCGCAACCGCTTGCCGCAGTGTGTCAGTCAGAAAAAACCATACTAAACAGAAAAACTACAAAATTCAAATTCCTTCAGTAGCAACCAACTTCCCGGTGGCAAAAAACCTCTGTTCCCAACCAGACGGACAAAAGAAGGAAAATGTAAACAAAAAAGTGTCACCAGTCACCTTTTGGGGTGCACCATGGGAGTTTGGGTGGGGCCTTTGGTGTCGACCGGCTGCGGGTCATAAAGAACCGTGCCGCTGCGAGGATTTGTCGGTTGATTGGTGTAATCGCCAGACACCCATAGATTGGGTGTACCGGGCTAACTTTATGCTGATCCT
>OZ022254.1:12691498-12723998 GCA_963978915.1 Caenorhabditis parvicauda | reverse complement strand
AAAAATGTATGAAAATACAGATCAATTTGTATTTGTTTATTTTTTTTTAAAAAACTTTCTCGACGTTTCTGTTAATATTTGATAGTTAATAATCTCAAAAAATGATGTAGTTGGTAATTTATGAAAATCCAGATCAATTTGTGTTTTTGGAATAGTTTATAGTAAGTATGAGATAAGTTCAAGATAGATGTCTCATTGAATACAGTAAGTGAAAAGAAACTTTAAAAAATAATTAAAAAAAAATTCTACGCATTCAAAATTTGTATTCAGACATCTGGTGACTCTGACGGAGAAGTCCGTGACGCATCCTATCAAGCGCTGGGATCCATTATGAGAATCGTAGGAGAGAAGGTTGCCACGACGATGTTCGAAGGAGTCGACAAGTCCAAGATGGAGAAGGTAGTTTTAGATGTAGAAATGATGTTTTTAGGTTGTAGGACTGTGTAAACCCGTTAACTATATGAATATTGTCATCGTGTTTTGCCGCTTTTGAAATTGCGACCTCTCACTGAGAATGTGATTTTTGAGAGTAATCGGATTTTGTTTCAGAGAAAAGCAAAGCTGTAAGAAGTTTTCAAAATTGAAAGTAACACCAGCATACAAAACTCAGTTATCATACAGGTTTTTGCCTTAAATTCCAAGAACTGGTCGATGAAGAATCTTTGAGGCCATTGCTTTTATTTTCAGTGTAGTCGACTCACCCCTCTTAAAATTTCTGACAACGGTTTCGTGAACGAAAAAGTTCTGAGAATTCTGTTTTCTTGTCATTTTCTTTAATTTTCAACATTTCAGATCAAAGAAATTTGCGATGCGGCAATCAAAGAAGTCGGACCAGCTGAAGCGAAAAAAGCGCCACCACCGAAAGCACCAGAAGCAAAGCCAGTCGTCCGACCAGGAGTCAAACTTATATTTCACCGTTGGTAACTGTTGTATAATAAATTTCGTTATTCAGTACTGTTCTGATGGTAGATTCTTTATGAAGTTCATAAGATGTTGATAGATGATTTATGAAGTTCATAGGCCGTTGATATCAACAGCGCATTTGCGTCATAGGCCGCAGATATCAACAGCCTATGAACTTCATATCAGCGGTATTTCGTTTCTAGAGTACTTATAACGAAACAGTCATCTGAATCATGAATAGTTTTTCATTCATCGCGATACACATAGCTTCTTCTACCTGTAAAAAAATCTGACCCCCGTAAATCGGTTACTTATTACTGTAGCAGTTTCGCCTTGAAACACAAGAACGTAAAAGTAATGAGCCTTTAATTTCAATGGACTGAAAGTAAGAATAATCATTTAAATCCACAAAGATCTAACTGTTCGTTGTGAGAGTCCCGACCCTAGGGTAGGCCTACCATACTCATTTTACAAAAATGCGACTGGCGCGCGTTTGAAATCGGTCAGACTTTTTGCAAGATATGTGCGATATATACACACATATCTAGGATCCGGTCGTGTTTTTGTAAAATGAGTACGGTAGGGTCGGGACTCTCACAACGAACTGTTAGATCTTTGTGGATTTAAATTATTATTCTTACTTTCAGTACATTGAACTTAAAGGCGCATCACTTAATCGTTCTTGTATTTCAAGGCGAAACTGCTACAGTACTAAGTACCCGATTTACGGAAGCCAGACTTTTTTACAGGTAGAGGAAGATATGTGATACATTGTGTAAAGAAATAATAGCAAATCCTGCTTTTCCTCTGGAACCCAACATAATCAAAACCAATTGATCAATTTTGTTGATATTATATTTTATGATGGATGATGATTAACTAAAGGTCAGGAAATTGAAAAAAAAATTCAGATATGGCTTTTCCTAGAGTTAACTGGCTAAACCATATCTGAATTTTTTTCTTCAATTTTCTTAGTTAATCACAAGCAGAGAATCCTCGCTACGCTCAGAGCCTTTTTTTCCCTTTTTCATCACAAAATCACAAATTCCGACTTTTTAAATGGAAAAAGAAGTGGTTTTTAGAGGCAAAGTCTTCGCCATTTCTCTCTCTCTATTTCTCTCTTCCTATCTGTTCTCTTTCACCCTCTCTTTCTCAGTCTCCCTCTCTCTCTCTCTCTTTCTCTCTCTCTCTTTCTCTCTCTCTCTCTCTCTCTCTCTCTCTCTCTCTCTCTCTCTTCTCTCTCTCTCTCTCTCTCTCTCTCTCTCTCTCTCTCTCTCTCTCTCTCTCTCTCTCTCTCTCTCTCTTCGCTTTCGCACTCCCCGAACAATCCAAACTCGGCGAACACTAATGCAAGTTTGGCTAGAACTAATGCAACAACCTGCGAGGCCCCCCAGTGGTCACGTGTGAAGCACAAACGAAAAACGTGCAGCGGTGACCGAGTGGTTAACGCGTCCGATCGTTAATCTTCCAACGCGCGTTCGGATCCCGTCCCGGCCACTTTTGCCCAACCCCTTCCTTCCCCTCCCCCAACCAAAAGAAAAAAGGACCACCCAAAAATTTGCCTCACGAAAAAGGGGGCGGTCCCCTTGTTCTATTATTAATATGACAAGCAGGTAGTCCTCGCTACGCTCAGAGCCCCTCTTCCCTCTTTTTTCATGAAAATTCTCTCTCTCTCTCTCGCTCTCTCTCCTTCGCTCTCTCTCTCTCTCTCGCTCTCTCTCCATCACTTGCTCTTTCTAACTCTCTCTCTCTTTTCTTCTCTCTCTTCTTTTTGTGGAATCCAGAAGCACCAAATACTAATGCAAGTGTGGCTAGAACTAATGCAACAACCTTCGAGGGTCCCCGGTGGTCACGAGAATAGCACTCATGGAAAACGTGCAGCGATGGCCGAGTGGTTAACGCGTCCGATCGTTACTCGCTTAACGCACGTTCGAATCCTGTCAACTACCCAGCCATTTTTGCACACTCCTTCCTCTTCCCTCCTCCCCCCTCCCCGTAAATCGACACATAAATGGATCACCCAAAAATTTGCCTCACGAAAAAGGGGGCGGTCCCCTTGTTCTATTATTAATATGACAAGCAGAGAATCCTCGCTACGCTCAGAGCCCTTTTTTCATCACAAAATCACGAATCCCGGCTTTTTGAATGGAAAAAAGAAGTGGTTTTTAGAGGCAAAGTCTTAGCCATTTTTCTCTCTCTCAATGTTTTCTTTCTCTCTATCTCTCTCTCTCTCTCTCTCACCCTCTCTCTCTCTCTCTCTCTCTCTCTCTCTCTCCCTCTCTCTCTATCTCTATCTCTCTATCTCTATCTCTTTCTCAGTCTCCCTCTCTCCTTCTCTCTCTCTCCTTCTCTCTCTCTCTCTCTCTCTCTCTCTCTCTCTCTCTCTCTCTCTCTCTCTTTATCTCTCTTTCTCTCTCTCTCTCTTTCTCTCTCTCTCTCCTCGCTTTCGCACTCCCCGAACAGTCCAAACTCGGCAAACACTAATGCAAGTCGGGCTAGAACCAATGCAACAACCTGCGAGGGTCCCCAGTGGTCACGCATGAAGCACAAACGATAAACGTGCAGCGGTGGCCGAGTGGTTAACGCGTCCGATCGTTAATCTCCCAACGCGCGTTTGAATCCCGTCCCCGGCCACTTTTGCACAACCCCTTTCTCTCCCCCGACCTCATTGAAAACCAAAAAGGACCACCCAAAAATTTGCCTCACGAAAAAGGGGGCGGTCCCCTTGTTCTATTATTAATATGATTTATAGTGAAAGTTATCAGCTAGTCTCGCTCCATTCCTTCCTAGCCGTTCATACAGTTCATATCCATCATAAAATATCAAAAAAGTGATCAATCGGTTTCGATTTTGTAGGATTCCAGAGGAAAACCAAGATTTTCTATTATTTCTTTACACAGTGTTTTCCGTCGTTTGGGCATAACTCTGGAATCCGTAAACGGATCTGGATGAATTTTTCAGAAAAGTTATGGCTTAGTGTCCTTAACAACGTTTGTTTTTGAAGTTTTCACGATTCTCAAAATTTGTCGAGTTATTTCAGAAAAGTCCCGTTCACTATTATTTTTTACACACTGTATGAACGGCTAGGGAGGAATGGAGCAAGACTAGCTGATAACTTTCACTATAAATATGAATTACCTATCTGTGAGTGAATTTTGAGTAATACACTGTGAGTGGGCGAGAAATGGACCGGGCGACAGATGGACCTGATCGGCATTGGACCGGCGTCGGACCGTAAATGGGCGACTTGCATTGGACTGTAATTTGGCGAAATATGTCCAGGACGACTGTCGCCCATTTACGGTCCAATGCCAGTGCAATCAAAGTTTTGAAGACACCTAGTCCGGGTAAATAGAGGCCACTCTGTAGTTCAGTCTTTGTATCTTTCGAATGAAAAAAATGAAACTTCGTTTAACTCTGATCAGTGGTATTCAGAGCTGAAGTAAAATTTTTCAACACGGAAGTCGGAAGTGAATTTTTTAAACGGAAGTCGGAAGACGGAAGTCGGAAGTGAAATTTATTTCTCGGAAGTCGGAAGACGGAAGTGAAAAAAGGACGGAAGTCGGAAGTTGGAAGTTGGTAGCCGGAAGTAGAATTTGTTAAACGGAAGTCGTAAGTGAATTTTTTCACGGAAGTCGGAATTTCGTGCAATTCTGGTGGTATTAGAACGTTGGGGTGAACCCTGGGTATTCAGACCGATTCAATCTACTGTTCTATTCAACTATAGCTGAAAAAAATCGAAACTCTCGATCGAGTTCAATGTTCCGAGAACACAACCAACATATCAACGATTTTCCAAGAACTTTTGACGCGTAGCGGTCAAGCGCAGTGCGAACCTCGAGCGCCCAAAAATCCGTTAGTAAGTGGCAAAGGAACGAATAAATGTTTGGTATTTTTAGAGGGGCCACAGATGTGTCACCCCAGAGAGCCACATGTGGACTACTCGAGTCTCTTCCAGGATGAATTGCTTTTGTTTTCATTTCAAACATAAATGTAACCTCGCTACGCTCGGTTTCTCTAGAAATTTAAATACGACAAAGTCCAGGTAAATCCTGGTCAATCCATTCAGATAAAATTCTGGCCAGAACCGCTGAATTCATGCCAAAAAGTCATGTTCAGTTCGATCCCTCTCCGATCAGTTATTTTTGCTTTTTCTGAAGAAATTTCTTCTTCGATGCTAAAATCGTTCGAAAAAAAACACATTCTAAAATGTTCGCGACCTGCAACAATATCGAGTTCGATCCTTCTCAGAACAGTTATTTTTGCTTTTTCTAGGAACTGATCAATCATTCTGGAAAATCCTAATGAATCAAGAGCCAAGAAAAGGAAATCGCAGTCAGTGAACGAAATAGGTTCATTTTTCATGTCTTCTTAATAGAGATTCGTCTAGAGCATCAATCATGGGAAAAAGATGGGAAATGAGAGAAATAGTGAGAATCAGTAATTTGGTGTTAGTTTAGGGGTCACTTCGGAAAGAGAGAGAGAGAGAAACAAATGAGAGAAAAAGAGAGCGAAAGAGAGAGAAAGAGAGAAAGAGAGAGAGAGAGAGAGAGAGAGAGAGAGAGAGAGAGAGAGAGAGAGAGAGAGAGAGAGAGAGAGAGAGAGAGAGAGAGAGAGGGAAGAGAGAGAGAGAGAGAGAGAGAGAGAGAGAGAGAGAGAGAGAGAGAAGAGAGAGAGAGAGAGAGAGAGAGAGAGAGAGAGAGAAAGAGAGAGAGAGAGAGAGAGAGAGAGAGAGAGAGAGAGAGAGAGAGAGAGAGAGAGAGAGAGAGAGAGAGAGAGAGAGAGAGAGAGAGAGAGATTCATGGAACCGCGACGCCCGGCCGCGACACGGAAGCATTCCATCAATTTGGAGGCAACAAGTAATTTAAAACCACGCGCTCATCCGCAACCATTTGTCCGTGTGTAACTTGATAGTTGAAACGAAAATAAACGATTTTTGGGGGCCACTGGGTCAGGGGTTCGATTCTGGTATGCGACGGAATTTTTTGCCTTTTCTTCAAGGTGAGGAAGATTGTCTAGTTCAATAGGAGAGGGGAGAGAAGTCACTGGGTCGATTCCCGACCGTGACATTTTTGTTTTTTTCTAGGAGTGTGAGACTAACCACTACTTTCCGCTATAGATAGCATAGCCTGATGGAATTCGGAACAAAAACACGAATGAGAAGACGCAACATGAAAAGGGGACACATGGTAAATGTGCAATAAAAGTGTCAAGTGTCATTCTAGATCGGCTGGCTTATTGGCTCATGGTGTGTGGGAGCTCAAGCTCTGGATGAAATTCAAAGATCTTGAATCATCCTGGCTTCGGAAAAAATGACACGAACCGAAATAATCGGCTTTTAGTGAAACGCATCTCGTTTTTTTCAAACGTAAAAAAGTGATGCGGCTTACAATGAACACCTTTTTTTCAGGCTCAGGTTATGTTGGGGCTAGCTTAAGGTTCAACCTAAGCCTAAGAACAAGGTGATTGGAATGTTCTGAGCAAAGTTATTCACGTTTGAAAAATCCATATAAATTTATTCATAGAGAATAAGTTCACAAGCCTCGCGACGACCAGCAACAGCCGCCTCGAAAACAAAATAAGGGGCACACACCTCGGCAAAGGCATAAGACAATAAAACCGCTTCGCAACCGTTTTGCCGATCTCCACTTTCGTTTTCGAAAGTGGAGATAAAAACACGCTCTAATCTCAATTTTGCAAAAATGAGTACGGTAGGGTCGGGACTCTCACAACGAACAGTTAGATCTTTGTGGATTTAAATTATTATTCTTACTTTCAGTTCATTGAAATTGAAGGCGCATTACTTAAATCGTTTTGTGTTTCGAGGCGAAACTGCTACGGTACTGAGTACCCGATTTACGGATGCCAGATTTTTTTACAGATAGAGGAAGCTATGAGGTGGTTATGAATTTGAAAAAAAACTAACCATAAACTTTCTTCTCGGAGTCTTACAGAAGCATTCACCTGAACCTACTCTAAAAATCACAGAGCTCACATTTTCATTACAAATAGCATTAGACTAAAACAATTCAACAAGCAAACACACTAACACGAAAATATTTATTATGGAACGAGTAAGACAAGAAATTACATAAAATCCGAGATACAGTATCTCAATCTGGTTACCGTCGATTTCGGGGTACGGTAGGTCTCGCCAAGTCCGGAATACTACAGTAACCAGTGGCATTGATAGATCCGATTTTTCTCAGACGTGGAAAACATGATGCGCAACATCAATTACCTCTATTTAGGCTTAACCCAAAAATTTGACATAGTGCGCATCACGCTTTTCACGTTCTGAAAGAAAACGTGATGTTGAAATTCTACCAAACACCATGAACAAGTAACAACAACGGTATTGTATAAGGTTTGTGTGAAGGTACTCAGAAGGCGCCAGAAGAGACCCGGGCGCCCAGAATGACCCAAAGTGAGCCTGGACCGCCAGAATCGCCCTGATTGAGCAATTGTGAGGGGCCACAATGGCTCAGAGGGGGCCTAGGCTGGGCATGGGCATATTGGCAATTATTGGTAGTCGATTGGCAATGCCTCTTTTCCATTTCCAATTGCATTTGCAGTCGATTCCATTGCAATACTCTTGGATTCTGATTTTTAGGCCTTCTTGACGTCGACGAAGGTGTTATAACATATTGCAATCGACTGCCAATGCGATTGGAAATAGAAAAGAGGCATTGCCAATCGACTGCCACTAATTGGCAATATGCCCATGTGCCCATGCCTAGGCACCAGGCGCCAGGGGTACCAATGAAAAAACTTAAAAATGAACAATTATGAACAAAAATTCCAACAAATTCTCATTTGGCTCGATCTGATAACGGTGACGACAGTATTGATCCGCGGAAGCCAAAACGATGAAAAACGCTCAGACGAGCGCCGATCGAAGCAACGCGGTCTGCGATGCGGTAACGTCGAGTAGATGGTATTGATGTGAAGAGTTTGGAGCGTGGGACACACCGAGCACTCTGAAATTGAAAATTTTGTAATTTTTTAATATTTTTTTGACCAAAATCAGAACACATAGCTTCCTCTACCTGTAAAAAAATCTGGCCTCCGTAAATCGGTTACTTATTACTGTAGCAGTTTCGCCTTGAAACACAAGAACGTTTAAGTGATGCGCCTTTAATTTCAATGAACTGTAAGTAAGAATAATAATTTAAATCCACAAAGATCTAACTCTTCGTTGTGAGAGTTACCGTACTCATTCTGCAAAATTGAGGTTAGAGCGCGTTTGAAAACGGCCATGCTTCTAGCGATATATGTGCAGAATGATTTCGGATAAGTCATTTTTCAGCGTTTTTAGGATGCTGAAAAACCTTTTTTCTTAAAATCATTGAAAATCTTTTGAATCTACCATGTCGGAGATGTCAACAGTGATAAAGAGATGGAATACCTCTATACTCAGAGAAGGCAACTCACATTGGATCCAACCGCATCTAGTTTGGGAAAAACTGGAATCCAGTCTGATTCTTTCTGGATCCAATCAGAGTTGACGTTTCTGATTACTTTTAAATGCTCCAGATGTACTCGAAACTTGAGTTACCAGATAGATCATGAACAAAAGTATTATGGAATGAATCATCATGATGTGTCATCATGGTTATAGGCCCACACATATCTTCCTCTACCTGTAAAAAAGTCTGACCTCCGTAAATCGGTTACTTAGTTACGGTAGCAGTTTCGCTTTGAAATACATGAACGATTAAGTAATGCGCCTTCAATTTCAATGGACTGAAAGTAAGAATAATAATTTAAATTCAGAAAGATCTAACTGTTCGTTGTGAGAGTTACCGTACTCATTCTGCAAAATTGAGGTTAGAGCGCGTTTGAAAACGGCCATGCTTCTAGCGATATATGTGCAGAATGATTTCGGATAAGTCATTTTTCAGCGTTTTTAGGATGCTGAAAAACCTTTTTTTTTAAATCATTGAAAATCTTTTGAATCTACCATGTCGGAGATGTCAACAGTGATAAAGAGATGGAAAACCTCTATACTCAGATGAGGCAACTCATATTGGATCCAACCACATCTAGTTTGGGAAAAACTGGAATCCAGTCTGATTCTTTCTGGATCCAATCAGAGTTGACGTTTCTGATTACTTTTAAATGCTCCAGATGTACTCGAAACTTGAGTTACCAGATAGATCATGAACAAAAGTATTATGGAATGAATCATCATGATGTGTCATCATGGTTATAGGCCCATTTTCCATCAAATAAAAAACTGCTAATTGGATCCAACCTGATAAAATCCTTCAAATGACTATAATGCCCCTGAGAACTTTTTCTCGCCGAACCCAAATAACACGATGAATCTTTGGTCAGCACGAGTATTTTGAAATATATTTCATTCCGATTGGAAACACAACTCTGGATCCAATCTGATTTTTTCTGGATCCAATTAGAGTTGACTTCTCTGAGATAAACTCGTCATTCTGATCCGAATGCTACAAAAAACTATCAAAATCCATTGAAAACTACCGTTTAGATGATGTTTATTTTGAGAGAGAGAGCCAGAAAATCTAGATAAACTATCAAAAACTAATGGAAATAATGGAAAACTCTTGAAATCCACCGTTTTGATGATGTTTACTGTTACAAATAGAGCTAACAAACCTTTAAAGGTGACACTCGGTTCGTCGACGGCTCAGAAAACAGCAGAGCGCCGCGCGATAGGGGCACTTCTCTGCTCATTTCGGCAAAATTCACACCCATGGAATCCATCCTTCATACATGCGACTGAGACGGTTCACGTCCGTCGCTTCTGCGATCAACTCGCTAACCTGAAAGAGTGAGAGTTCGTTTTTTGTTGCTGTTGAAAAAGAGGCGGGGCGACCACGCCCATCACTATGTCTGTTTTTACGTTTTGCATGCCATTATCACATTTTTATGCAGAAGGCCAATTTTATAACTACTCCAAGTTTAGCGGCAGAAAAAACTTTGAAGAGAGAAGAAACCCTCGCAGTTCGTTTTTTGTTGCTGTTGAAAAAGGGGCGGGGCGACCACGCTCATCACTATGTCTGTTTTACGTTTCGCATTTCATAATCACAGTTTTATGCAAAAGGCCAATTTTATAACTTCTCCAAGTGAATCGGCAGAGAATCTTTCAGAGAGAAAAGAAACTTTCACAGTTCGTTTTTTGTTGCTATTGAAAAAGGGGCGGGGCGACCACGCCCAACACTCCGACTGTTTTTACGTTTTGCATGCCATGATCGCGTTTTCATGCAGAAGGCCAATTTTATAACTACTCCAAGTGAATCGGCAGAAAATCTTTCAAAGAGAGAAGAAACCTTCGCAGTTCATTTTATGTTTCGACTGAAAAAGGGGCGGGGCGACCACGCCCATCACTAGGACTGTTTTTATGTTTCGCATGCCATTATCACATTTTTATGAAGAGGGTCAATTTTATACCTACTCCAAGTGAATCGACAGAAAATCTTGTGGATAGAGATGAGACTCTCGAAACACCATTTTCTATGTTCAAGAAACACTGTTCATCTCTCGTCGCGCTCAAGAAGGGGGCGGGGCAACTCCGCCCATTTTTCATTGAAAAAAGCTCACTCTGGTCTTGACACTTCTGTTTCTCATCTTTTCTTTATCCAATCTCTCCATGACAGTGTCGATCAACGATCTTGCGTACATGTTGCCTTCTTGATCGCGTCTTTCCAGCCAGACATCTGCATATGAAAGTTTTATAACTTCTTATTTAATTTATGTTGAAACATGCAGATAGGCCTAGCTACGCTCGGGCCTCTCAATTTTCAGGACAGCATGAGAGTTTTTGGAGTGAAAGTTCTCGCTGATTATCTCTACCTCTCTCTCTCTCTCTCTCTCTCTCTCTCTCTCTCTCTCTCTCTCTCTCTCTCTCTCTTTCTTTCTCTCTCTCTCTCTCTTTCTCTCTTTCTCTCTCTCTCTCTCTCTCTCTCTCTCTCTCTCTCTCTCTCTCTCTCTCTCTCCCTTTTCGAAAACGAAAAGGATCAAGAAAAACTAACACGACCAGAAATTTCTCCAATTTTCGCTTTTGTATTCAAATAAGTCACTCGTTCAAGGTCAAATTAAAATATTTTGTATTTCATTAACAAAACATACTTTCTAGTCCTGGCGGTGGTGGTACGTACTGTTGCTTCTCATTCGTGTTCAACAAGGCCAATTGGATGCCGACTTTTTCTACCGCTTCTGCGCACTTTCTGAATTCCGTGACCAGTCTTCGGTGTGGAGCGATCACTTGAAGTTCCGATAGACACCTGAAATTCGATGCGGTGTTATAGTTTTCAGAACGGTATCCGTATCGATTCTGTTGCGAGTGAACTACAGTAACTCGCATAGTTAACTTTTGACCAATTCGTATTTGACCTACCTCGTGTCCATGTCTAGTTTGGTTACGTTTATCCCGGTGGGTCCGCCCCTTCATGGCCACGCCCCCTCCGGATCAACTACTTAAACTCTCGATTATCTTATACTTTTCTTCTGTATACTTCTACTAATAAAGTCATCATATTGGCCGCGTACCACCTGTCCTTACGATACAACAGTGGCGATCAGGATTGAAGACAGGACAACGAAGGGAAGCAGTGGACCGGTCAATCAGAAGTAAGGGAGCGTCTTGGCGTCAAGAGACTAGAAGTATCCCGCACAGAAGACCTGGAGTTTTGGCTACAACTCCAGTGATCCTTCTCAGTAAGTCCTTCATCTACGGTACAGAAGGCAGTCATCAGGCTACGATGATACGTGAACCTCATCCCAAGCAGTGCAGCAGTTCCAGCCGCGACTGCAGTCACGAAGATCCCACATCTTCATCCGGGTCAGAATCAACGGAACCGCTGTCTTCCTTGTGCATGAAGACACGGATTCTGACGCCTCACCCTCCAGCCAGTACGGCTTGGAGGACGCCGACGAGCACGCCGCACAACACCTGGAAGAGTCAAAAAGGCTTCTATCGACAGAAGGACTCAGCGTTCCAGTGGGTCGACTTCATGAGCAGCAAATCACCCGTCGTCTCGTTCGGACCAGCAGCAGGCAGTGTCCGCCTCACACGTCAGCATCGCGCCACGCACGATCTACGTACAAGGACCAGCACGAAGTCGTCATGCATCCCGCCGCCGCGGATCTTACGACTTCACATGGACAGAAGAAGATGTTGCGAGTGAACTACAGTAACTCGCATAGTTAACTTGACCAATTCGTATTTGACCTACCTCGTGTCCATGTCTAGTTTGGTTACGTTTATCCCGGTGGGTCCGCCCCTTCATGGCCACGCCCCCTCCGGATCAACTACTTAAACTCTTGATTATCTTATACTTTGCTTCTGTATACTTCTACTAATAAGGTCATCATATTGGCCGCGTACCACCTGTCCTTACGATACAACAGATTCATACAGGCTCCGATTTCTTGCTCATTGCAAACAGTATCTATACGGATTCATACGAATACCGTCTAAATCAATGTGGATTCCAGAAACCATACAGACACCGAACGATTTCCCTGAGGAGCGCACTTACAGTGCTGGCCTAAATCTTTGTCGTTTTCATTATGGAAAACATGTTTCAAAGTTGTGTATAATGCTCATAGCAGTTTCAGTGATTGGAAATAATGTTTTAAATCATGTACCAAAGGTTCAGTCCATTCCATGAAGGTTGAGAAAAGTTATGCCCGATAATGCAAAAACTACAAAGATTATGGCCAGCACTGTACATCATTATATTTCTCATTTTCACATAACAACTTTTTAACCTACTTCAAACATTATTCGTTACGATAAGAATAAAATCTTTCGAACTACAGTATCCGAGATTCGATCTACTCTATTCATTGTCACGTCCTTTTTTACACTTCAAACTACGTTTACCACAGTGTAGACAATAAAATCATCTTCAATTCAATATTTTTCCGTTTAGAAAAACTTTACTTCCTCAAAAATGATTACTGTATCAGTCAGTTTATCCATCCATTACAGTTCCATTAAAAAACTCCTAGAGAAAAAAATGATTTCCTAACTTTCTCCACCTTTCACCCAAAAAAAACCTCACTTTTTCAACGGCTCCGAGTACTCCGCGTTGTAGAGACGATAGAAACTAGAGAAGCGCTCGTCATTCTGAAAATTTGAAATTTCTTCATAAAAGGTTTTGTTATTCCTATCGTCAGAAAAATGAAACCCTTCTCAACAAGAAAAAGCAAAAGGAATCGCTCTATGAGGACAGAACCATCCACTATAAAACTGTAAGCATATTTGCTACACACTGCGCCACGCTGAAATGACACAAGAATCTTTGAAAATCATACCAGGGACAGAGTCCTTATAAGGGGGATGACACCGTTCATCAATAACCTTATCCTTTTGTCCAACTCGGTGACCTGCTCGAGATTTATCTGAATTTACCAATGATTATATTTCCATAACGGATACTTACCACTCCGTTGTACTCCAGAGATGTAGCGAGTGAATTCAATGAAGAACCGAGTTGGGTACTGAAAAGCCATAATGAAATTTAACACGAGCCAAATTTACGACTAATCCAAGTCACGATTTTTAGAGATGTCATCAGGAATATGGATTGGCAAATCGCCACTCATTGGCTAACGATTGGCTGACTTCCGTCAAAAAACTGTTTTTTTTTTCTTGAGATGAGTTTCCATGAAAAATGCCACCTCTGACTATTTTTCAGAAAATTTTTCACTTCCGTGCTAGGCGACGCGGTCAGGCATCGCGTCTTGTAAACCTTACCAAGTCATCTGGATACGAATGAGAAGCTCTTCCATCGTCACTTCGAACGTCTCTGCTGCGGTCTTCAGCAGGTTTTCTCGTTTCCATTTCGAACCTGAACAAAGTCTATACTATTTCATCTGTTGAAAACCACTAAAAATGGCACGAACAGGACACATTTCGGGCACAAGATGCAGTTTGAAATGGGAATACTTCAATTTTAAAAGTTTTGATCTTTGATTGGGTCGAGCTGTATCAAGCGAGGCATGGAAAAACCACAAGTATGCCACGGCAAAACCACGTGGGAGATACGAAGAAATCACAAAAGAGGCACAAAGAAGCCACAAAGAAGACACAGGAGGAACACAAGGAGGCTACAAGGAAGCCACAGAGAAGTCACAAAAGAGGCACAAAGAGGTCACAAACGAGGCACAGAGTGACCGTGCATGCTTCAATTTCAGTATAAAAATCAAATCTCACCGAAGACGGCGATATTCATGGCAAGTTGAACCGAAGAGTTGGCCAGATCGGTCTGCCATGTCCAGTCGGCTAGCGGGTCGTAGATGAAGACACTGAGGATGGCTCGGAGGTCCGCCTCGACGTCACAGAGACGGTCGAGGACGTGAATACAGGACTCTTCGAATATACCCTGAAATCTCTCTCTTCCTCTCCCTCCCTCCTTCTCTCTCTCTCACACTCAAATTACCTTCGTTCCAGTTGGGCCCAGCGCATGGACAATATTCCTAGTCAGTCGGAAGGGCACCGTCTCCGGCACGTGTAGTTTCTTTCCCTGGAAATTTTGGAACTAGGAACTAAGTCGTCATTCCGGCATATTTTATGGAACTTTCAGTGTATCACATTTGGTTGTTTCAAAAGTGGGCGTGGCGTGGCGGGACGATCGATGATGGTCGGTCAAAAATCGCTTACTCGTATAATCAAAGTTTAACTACATTTTCGATATCACTGGTTAGTCTCTTCGAATAATCTTATGATAACTTTAAAAGACTTTTTGTTTAATAAGAACCTAAATTAGACAGAAAAAAATGCCAATAGGCAACTGCGAAGCGGTCATCCGGAGCGAAACATTCAATTTATTGATTAAAGTCGATTGATTCGCGCTTTTTTTCAGACTCTGCACGATGTAACACATTCGGCTATTCCAAAAGTGGGCGTAACGGGGGCGGGACAACCAAGGATGGTCGGTCAAAAATCGCTTACATGGGAAGTATACGAAAGCCCGGAGAATCTATAAGGTCTGAGTGGTCTCTTAGGTTTTCAAATATGGTGAAGACAATGGAACTGCTCTCAGAAGTTGCTTCACCGACCTCGTTTAGGAGTTATGGCCAAAAATATAATTCATATGCCATTTTCAAAAAAGGGGGATCTGTGATGTTGGGTAAGAAAAACTGTTGAGATTTTGCATTTTATTAAATTTTGAAGGTTCGAGATGCACGGAAAATTCTTGCGTCAACTCCATGTTCACTCATTCGCTCCTTTTCACGACAGAATTCTTCAACATTACAGATCCCACTTTTTTGAAAATTGCGTGTGAATTCTATTTTTGGTCATAACTCCTGAACGAGGTCGGTGAAGCAACTTCTGAGAGCAGTTCCATCGTCTTCACCATATTTGAAAACCTATGAGACTACTCAGACCTCATAGATTCTCCGGGACTTCATATACTTCCCATGTTAGTTGCAAAATTTTCAAATCGAGACCTCAACTACATTTTCGACAACAATACTGGTGAGTCTCCCCAAAATATCTTACAACAACTTTAACAACAATTTTCTTATTCATTATAAAACTGAGCAGAATACATGGAATAAATGGGCAAAAATACCGAAAGACGGCTGCAAAGCGATCATCCGGAGCGAAAATTTAAGTCTTTTGATTGGGATCGAATGATTCGCGCCTTTTTTGAAACGCCACCCCCACTCGATTTTTCTGATCTTGGCACTCCGTGCTCTGCCTCCCGATTTTTTTAAAATCTTGATGCACTGTGACTCTCGGTAAGTGAAATCAAACCTTGTCGAAGCACACGTTATAGTCGATGTGGACCACCATACCCGTGTTCAGGTTGACCATTATATTGTCCAAATGTCGGTCACCTAGACCCAGAATGTAGCCCAACATGCTCATGACGGCAGAGGATCTGGCGAACCGTGAGGTCGCTTCCCACCAGGTCGATGAGTTGACGCTCAAGATCGAGAGCTCTCTGAAATATGAGATATTCAATTTTGCGAAATATGGCTGCGTTCCTGAACGGAGCAGTGATAATAGAGAGAAAGAGAGAGAGAGAGAGAGAGAGAGAGAGAGAGAGAGAGAGAGAGAGAGAGAGAGAGAGAGAGAAAGAGAGAGAGAGAGAGAGAGAGAGAGAGAGAGAGAGAGAGAGAGAGAGAGCGATGAAGAGGTTTAGAGACGGGAGAGAGAGAAAGATGAATAGACAAAAAAAGACGGATGGGAAGAGAAAGGAGAAAGAGCTAGAAAGAGAGAAAGAGAGAGAGAGAGAGAGAGAGAGAGAGAGAGAGAGAGAGAGAGAGAGAAGGAGGGAGAGAGATGAAGAGAGAGAGAGAGAGAGAGAGAGAGAGAGAGAGAGAGAGAGAGAGAGAGAGAGAGAGAGAGAGGAGAGAGGGAGATGGAGAGAGAGAGAGAGAGAGAGAGAGAGAGAGAGAGAGAGAGAGAGAGAGAGAGAGAGAGAGGAAGAGAGAGAAAAAGATGAATAGACAAAAAAAGACGGATGGAAAGAGAAAGGAGAAAGAGCTAGAAAGAGAGAGAGAAAGAGAGAGAGAGAGAGAGAGAGAGAGAGAGAGAGAGAGAGAGTGAGAGAGAGAAAGAAACACCCCACCTACTGAGCAAATTCTTTGGCGTCTGACTCATCAACGTCTTCAGCGCCTCCAGAAGCGCCGCATCCGGGTATTCTCGACGGTCCGTGTTTTTGCCGACGTTCATTTTTTTGAGAACGTCGTCCCTCACGTTTTGATACGTTTCAATGACGCGCTTCGGTCTCTCGCCTTTGCGTTCGGCCTGGAAGTGGTTGATTATGTAAATCATCTTAACACTTATAATTTATTTCCAAATTAATTCTGAATTATTTCTAGATAAACTCAATTTTGTACTTTGAAGTATGAAGTGAGTATTGTTTCAACTGGACGTTTAGGAAAACACGGACACCGACAGACCGCAGACTACCTCTTTTTCTGGGCTTAGGTAAAGTCGAGGCCTTAATTTTTTGTGGGTCTTAATCATTGTTTTTAGGCTTATGGCTTGATTTGGGGGTCGACCTGATACACTACGTTTGTAGCTATGCTTAAGCCCAGGAAAACCGAATCTCAACCCCCTACATAATGGATCGGGCAGCTGAAAATTACGATTTAACCAAAAAAAGGGTCGCAGTACAAAAATTTTTCATTAATGCAAAAGTTTCTGTCCGCGAGGTTGGCACTGGTGCATTTAGGCTTAGGATTGACCAAAATGGCTTGATTTGGGGTGTCGACCTGACATTTATTTTTAATCATTATTTTTAGGCTTAGCTTATGTTCAAACAGGGGCTATGTGAATGATTAGGGATTAATTCAATTTCAATTTTTTTTAAATTCACCTCTCTATTATGGTACTTTTTGTATACCGTCATGAGCGCAGAACCTTGGACCCATTGAATAAGGCCTGAGCATGGGCCGACCGGAACAACGCTGTATGTGAAGGCTTCGTAACTCGGATGTTCTCTGTAAATCGGATTTAAAATTAAAAAATAGACTGAATAATGAAGCTTTTTCCATCTATCGTTGTCGACACCTCACATTTTAGGCAAATTGTAAAAGGCACCCTGGCGGACCGGCACCTCGGCACCATCTAGTCTGCCATGATGGGAGTGGTGCCGCGAACAGTGGTGCCACTTTTTGCAATATGGCACCACTGTTCGGTGAGAGTGGTGCCGAGGGCGCATAGTGGTGCCGAAGGCGCAGAGTGGTGTCGTGTTGCCAAATTGTAAAAGGCACCCCGGCGGACCGGCACCTCGGCACCACTGCGTCCTCGGCACTAGGCATGGGCATATTGCCAAAAAAATTTTTTTGACGACGTCACCGACGATGACGTCAGAATCGAATGTCAGATTCTGAATTGAATTCACAAAAATTTCGAATTTCGAAAAAAAAATTTTTGACGACGTCATCAACGATGTCGTCGACGATGACGTCAGAAATGAATTCAGAAAAAATTTCAAATTTCAAAAAAAAAATGGCAATATGCCCATGCCTAGTGCCGAGGATGCAGTGGTGCCGAGGTGCCGGTCCGCCGGGGTGCCTTTTACAATTTGGCACAACGGCACCACTCAACGCCCTCGGCACCACTCGGCGTCCTTGGCACCACTCTCACCGAACAGTGGTGCCAAATTGCAAAAAGTGGCACCACTGTTCGCGGCACCACTCCCATCATGGCAGACTTGATGGTGCCGAGGTGCCGGTCCGCCAGGGTGCCTTTTACAATTTGCCCACATTTTAGGCTTGGGCGAGGTTTAAAACACTAGTTTGGTACAAAAACGGAATTCGATCAGTTTAAACTTGAATATCACAAAAAATTTAACACAGAATGTCTTTTTTTCAATACTTGAGTACGGAATATCTCTTTTTTGATTTCATGTGTGCAAAATGCTAGAGGCAGAAAAAGCGCAAAAAAATCCAGCTTAGGGGGGGGGAATTCCGGCAACATATCGTTCGAACTTCTCGAGGTTCTCCAAAATTTTCGATTGTTAATCTGTTTCAAAGTTCAAGTAGTACTACTTTTTTCAATATTCTTCAGCATTAAATAAGCCGTTCGTTTTTAGTAATTTTAATACAAAACACAGTAATTTTCCTTTTTCTTACAAAATCACTCAAAACTGTCGAAAACCATTCTCATACGCTCACCTTTTCGCCTTTCCCGAACTCAATGCTGCGTTGCAGACACGGTAAAACTGCATGACTCGTTCATCCAGGTGCAGGTCTTCTCTTCCTTTCAAAACGAATGGCCTTCTGAACCACAATGTTTAATCGTTTAAAAAATTGGAAAAATTATTTCTGTTTTCTTTTTCTTTTTTTCAAATTTATTCGCCTATTACTCTAGAAACGAAATACCACTGATATAAAGTTCATATAAACAGCGCATTTACGTCATATGTAGCTCATAGTCATCTACATCCTATGAACTTTATAGAACATCTATCATAAAATCTTTCAAGAGTGCATGAACTTCATATCAACAGTATTCCATTTCTAGAGTAGTTATAAAACAAACCTGAAAAAGTGAAAAAGTTGAAAAGGTTTCTGCCCGATTTTGTTGATTTTTACAAAAATTAAAAATTATTTTTGATCATTTAATTTTCATTACATGAGTCTAACTTCTAAGGGAAGTTGCTATGGTTGAAGTTGAAATACGAGTTTCCTGAAAATTGCTTAACACTACTGGAAATGGCTGAAAACAATCGAAAACGATCAGATATTTCTGTTTCCTTTCGAGTTTGTTTCAATGAGAAATACGGTCTTCGCAGTTATTCTCGGTTGTTTTCACAACAATTCTGGAAACGATCGTATTTCGACCACTGAGTAATAATAAGAAAACCAACTCATGCCCGTCACTTCCTATGAAAGACAGCTTCTTAGGCATAGTCTTGGACGGGATAACCCAGACACTCTTGCCAACTTTTTGTATGGTCACTGGCTGGCTGCTTGGGTCGCTGTCGTCGCAGCCTGGCATCGGGATGAAGGTCGTTTGCATCTGAACATCCTACTTTTGTTAGGAAAGAAATAACAGAGAGAGAGAGAGAGAGAGAGAGAGAGAGAGAGAGAGAGAGGGGAGAGAGACTGAGAGACTGAGAGAAATAGAGCGAAAAAAACAAAATCATACCGCAGACAGATCATCAGACAAAGATTTCATCTCGAAAATGTTCGAATTCTCCTTCTTCTCTTTAGATTTCTTCACTCTTTTCGCATTTTCTTCTCCGAACATGTTTATCATCTGGAAAGATTACTAGAATATTTTTCCAGCTTGGTTTTTTCGAAAATGATTACTTTTAAAGCATTTCCATATGTTTTCTTTTGTCAGGAGATGCGAGAAAGTGGAATCGTTCATAAAAGACGTCTTAAATGAGATTCTCTCAGAATTCTTTTTTTTTCTTAGCATACAGACAATTTTCAGCTTGGAAAGCGCGGGTGCGGCTATTTTGTAACGTTTTTTTCTTTTTTTCATTCAAAAACCTAAGTTTTGCTCTTTTCTTTGCGCTAACCTTTTTTGAGCCGAGAGAAGGCGCATTTAGTCAACATTAAACGTCATCCTTCAACTTTTGTAGATCAAAAACTCACACTTTTAATGAGCAAATGAGTTTCGCGTACACTTTCGGGCCTTTTCTCCATCAGTTCGGTCATCTTTCTACCATACGTCTCTTCGAATTGTCGTTCATTCTCCGATTCCAAGAGTTCTTGCCGACACGTTTTGTTGAACAACGGCACCAAGAAACCGAGGACTTCTTCGATGAAAACATGAGTCTTCTTCTCGGCGATCCTGCATTTCTCCTCTTCCGTCAGATGAGCCAGCAAATCGCTTGGAATCGACTGAAACGAGCCAAATTTACGACTAGTCCAAGTCAAGACTGCTAGAGATGTCATCAGGAGTAGGCATGGGCATATTGCCAATGATTGGCAATGCCTCTTTTCCATTGCAAATAGCATTGGCGGTCGGTTGGCAATGCAATTGACTTGGATTTTGATTTCTAGGCCTTCTTGACGTTGAAGATGGTGTTATAACAAACTGCATTGCCAATAGCGTTGCCAATCGACTGCCAATGCTATTGGAAATGGAAAAGAGACATCGCCAATCAACTGCCAATGATTGGCAATATGCCCATGCCTAATCAGGAGTAGGGATTGGCAAATCACCATATAATAATGTATTGATTATGGATTTCAGATATTGTGTTGAAGAATGGGTCCGTTGAGGGTAGGTAGGAGTTCTGTTGTATTGAACAGTTGATCGAACACTTAAAGGGAACACACTGTGAAGGGCTGGGCCTCTCTTTCATGTAGCAAGAATCTCATGACAATTGATTTGGTATGGGAGGCTGGGAAGCGTATAGTCGGTGGAATAGAACGAACGGGCGTATTGATTGCTATGGAAAAATGGACAATTTTGTGAAAAATACGATCCTAGTGAGATTTACGATATCTTTCACGCCGGCCAATCGTTAGCCGATGACTGGCAATTTGCCCATGACTAATCAGGAGCGACTCGCGAATTTTCGATACTCCGCCCAACTCGAAGTTTTCAAATCTTGACACATATATCGCTAGAAGCATGGCCGTTTTCAAACGCGCTCTAATCTCAATTTTTCAGAACGAGTACGGTAGGCCCTTCCCGAGGGTCGGGACTCTCACAACGAACAGTTAGATCTTTGTGGATTTAAATTATTATTCTTACTTTCAGTTCATTGAAATTAAAGGCGCATCACCTTATCGTTCTTGTATTTCTAGGCGAAACTGCTACGGTACTAAGTACCCGATTTACGGAGGCCAGACTTTTTTACAGGTAGAGGAAGCTATGTGCTTGATACACTCCTCTCTAACACTCTAAAAACTGCGCCATCTCGCCTTTGCAGAGACCCCGGGAGGCGCATAAATTCACACAAAAACACTATAGTGTTTTTGTGTGAATTTATGCGTTCTTTTTCATTATAATACTATGATAGTTCATTATAATACTATGTTTTTTCATTATAATACTCGTATTTTTCATTATAATACTATGTTTTTTTCATTATAATACTCGTATTTTTCATTATAATACTACCAAAATTTGAAAAAATGTTCTGACTAAATTAACCTTGAGGGAGCCCCGATAACAAGGTAACCTTCAAAAATAGCTTGTCAATTGATAATTGACCATCAGTCGTGAAAAATCACAACAGCCCAACCTTTTGCTTTTTTCGTCTTGTAAGTCATAAGAAAATCTCCGCAGGGTCACTGCGGTCAGTCGCCGACCATCCGCGGGTTTCGCCTGATTTGTCTATATCTCGGCTTCTGTGGGGATTGAGATGAAATTAATATCCTTCCTATGGTTAAAAAACATTCTCTTTCACCTGAGACCGTCCATTTGACTCAAAAAATGATCCGAAATGCCGAAATATATGATTTTCGAAAAAAAAAATTATTTTTTGCTAAAAAAAAAATGATCTCGCTGACATTGTTGGTGATATTATTGGTAACATCGTCGACGGCGTCATTGATAATTTTTTTCGAAAAAGTTTCAATTCTTTCAGGGTTCATTATAGAATCTGACACCCGATTCTGACGACGTCGTAGATGACATTGTCGACAGCGTCATAAAAAACACAAAAGTTAAACTTTTTAGCAAGACGATGTCACTGACAAATTTGTCGGAATCGGATGTAAGGCTCTATAAAAAATCCTGGAGAATTGTTTTTCGAAAAAATTCTATCTGTCGACGATGTCATCAACGACGTCGTATGTTTTTTTAAAATTTAAACAATCAACAAAAAACGTTTTTCCAGCATTTCTTAAAGAGTCTTACATCCGATTCCGACGAATTTGTCAGTGACATCGTCTTCCTAAAAAAAATTCGACTTTTATGTTTTTTTCGATGACGTTGTCTACGACGTCACCGACGTCGTCAGAGTCGGATATCAGATTCTACAATATAGCTTGACAAAATAGAACTTCTTTTGAAAAAAATTCTATGATGTCATCGACGACGTCGTCGGAATCGAATGTCAGGTGTCAAAAAATGAATTTTAGTTCATTATGAAATTTGTGGTTTAAAAAATCGAGAATTATAATCCATTATAATATGTGAGGTGAAAAGCGACTATTATAATAAATTATAATGTTCGTAAAAAAGTGAAGGTTTTCACTTGAACTGACCTAAGCGAAACCGGTATATTATAATTTATTATAATTTTGTGTTTTTTTAAAATGACTATTATAATAAATTATAATACTCGTGTTTTTCATTATAATGCTGTGAAATCTTCTAAATTTATTATAATACTCGTATTGTTCATTATAATACTATGATAGTTCCTTATAATACTCGTATTTGGTTACCCGAGTATCTAACCAGAGATTGTCTCTGCGTCTCTCCGTCTCGATACTATCTCACCTATGCGCATGAAACGTATGTATGACAAAAAAGGACCTGATGCTTGACCTGCTTGATTCTCTTCTCCGTTTCTCGTTCCAACGTCTTCAGCACCAGCCACCATTTCTCTTCGTTGAGCATGTTGATTCTCTCCAACTCTTTCACGAACAGCCGCACGTCGGCGACAAGTTGAGGCGAGTTCTCCGCCAGATGAGATTCTAGTTGGCGGTATCCTTCGCGCATTACATTCTTGTCCTGAACACGATTGGTGGTCTGGGAATTCAAAGAAGTTTTAATGGTCTAGAAAGTCGAAGAAAATTTTACTGGTCTAGAAAGTCGAAGAAGTTTCAATGGTCTAGAAAGTCGAAGAAAATTTTACTGGTCTAGAAAGTCGAAGAAATTTTTACTGGTCTAGAAAGTCGAAGAAGTTTTAATGGTCTAGAAAATCGAAGAAATTTTTACTGGTCTCGGAATCGAAAGAAGTTATGAGGGTTTTTCGTGGAAAGATTCGACTTCCGTTTAGTAAAGTTTTGCTTCCGTGCAACTCTGGTATAAACCTTATTCTCAATGAACAAAGTTATTATAGTTTTTAAAAAAACTTATTTCGAACTCTCAGGGGTTGAAATACGATCGTTTTCAGAAATTTTCCATCGTTTCAGTAATTTTGCGGAACAACATGACAGTTTTGTCTGAAAACGATGGTATTTTGACCCCTAACACACCTCGGCAAAGGCATAAGACAGTAAAACCGCTTCGCAACCGCTTTGCCGACCTTCGCTTTCATTTTCGAACGTGTTTGTACTCTAATAAATGTTTCACTTGACATAATGAACGTTGCGGACTGTCCCCAACGATAGTTTTAGCTACTTCAAACATTTTTACGTTACGATTTGTGAATCTGGGACGAAAAAAAGGAAAATTTTTGAACTACAGTAACTGAAATTTGATCTACTCTATCGCCTTTTTTGCTTACATTCAACTGTCTTTTCCTTACATTCAACTGTCCTTTCGTTCGAAATTTCAACTCACTTCCTTGGACTCGGGGCCGTCGGTACTGGTGCTGCTTGCAATGCCGCCACCCACAATCTGAAAGACCAGCGAGTTGGGGGAGACGGTGGCAATGTGCTTGAGCAGTTGGATGATCAACTTTCTGACCAGCGGAGCCGGGTGTGCTAGTCTGGCGATCAACTGAGGGATCACTTCTGTAATTTGGTCATTCTCTTACAACCCGCGTATCGCAGACGGCATAATCTGCCGACCCTCACGGCATCATATTTGCTTGATTAAATAATTAATTTCGGAGATTCCAAGACTTGGTTCTTCACAAAAGTTGTTCTCCCAACCTAACCTAAGCTTATTATAAAAGGAAATCACTTTTGGTTGCAGATTGCAAATTGTGAAAAATTCATGATACAGGCTTGAGGGTGGGCAGATATGGCGTCTCCTGCGGACTTGCGTATCGCCAAGCTCCAGGAACTTCGCGCACGAAGGGGAATCGCGGATAATAATACGGGGCGAAAAATTATACACGGAAAAGTTGAAGGTTTTTTTTTCAAAATTACAGAGTCAAGAACAAGAGGCACCTTGCGGAAACTCTCGTACGATGTACCAAAGAAAAAGATCCGGAAATACGCATTCATACTTGTACAGTTAAAGCGTTCTTTCAAAGACCAGAATTTTATGACTTAACGATTTTACACAATTCAACACACATTTGACATATATTTTTTTCCTTTTCTGTATCTTTTACTCTCGCTTTCTGGAAATAAACTATCTATCTATCTAATTTGGTCATCGAACATGACTTTTTTTAAAAATTACATTAAGACAAAAACTTATAACAGTAGACTTTCACTTTCTAGCTCTGGGAAATGGAAACCGACAAAGTCCGAATAAATCCTCACCGATCCGTGAAAATTCAGATAATCCCTAGTTTTTCCAGGTATGCTTGGTTAGTCCTGATGAATCCAAGCCAATAAAGGTGAAATTCTGGTGAATCCAGTCCAGGTTAGGTGAAATTCTAACAAGTTTAGGTTGTTACCACCCAAATTGGTCTAATTTCTATCGATTATCACCATAATTGGTCAGGATTTACCTGGATTTTGTCGATTACAAATCCAAATAGAGAATCAGAGATTTATTTTCAAAAGAGTTGAGAGTATAAATTTTGTGATCATTGAAATATTTGAAAACTCTCTTTCAAGATTTACGCTGCTCTGCTAACGCAAAACGTCAGGGTCAGTCTTTTGTTGAAGACTACTGGAACTGGCCGTATATTTAGAATTTTTTCCCTCTGGAAAGTCAATTCCTAACACTCACCCTTCCATACCGAAACCCTGGCTAGCGAAACCATTGGAGATATGATCCTGACCGCGTCGTCCCCGTGCTGACACATGAGGTCGATGATCTTGAGAGACGCTTGTAGGAGTGACCACTTCTTCTGCAATACGATATTTACGACTGATCCAAGTAAAGGACACTTGCAAAAACCATACCTCAGTTTTCCCGTGAGCCCATGGACTGTTGACGTACTGGAAAAGTTGACCCAAGGCAATTAACTCGTAGTTTCTTCGACACGCGGACACTGCGGACCATTCCGTAGCGACTTTGCTGAAGTTGAGCGTAGTCAGTGAAAGAGAGAGAGAGAGAGAGAGAGAGAGAGAGAGAGAGAGAGAGAGAGAGAGAGAGAGAGAGAGAGAGAGATAGAGAGAGAGATAGATAGAAAGAGAAAGAGAGAGAGAGAGAGAGAGAGAGAGAGAGAGAGAGAAAGAGAGAGAGAGAGAGAGAGAGAGAGAGAGAGAGAGAGAGAGAGAGAGAGAGAGAGAGAGAGAGAGAGATAGAAGGTGGGTGAGCTTACTTTCTCTCATCGCCACTGAGGCCAACCAGAAGACGGTCCAACTCCTTGGTTGTTTTGACATCTTTCAGATAGTTGTGTTCTTCAACGAAAATTCGTGTCGGGCGACTCTTCAAAATGTCAATTTTGAAGTGAAATTACTTTTTTAAAAATGATCATGTAAACCCTATCGTGAGAAAAGGTTGTTTACAACTTAAATTTTCATTTCAAGTCATTTTTTCTGTTTTAATATGAATTTTATAGATTAGGACTGCGATTTTTTGCAAAAATAAATCGTTAGATAAGTTTATAAAATTATGAAGCTATAAAATGTTGTTCAAGATGTTTTTCCTGGTCTACACTCAATCAAGTTTTCCCCTCATTCTTTTTCCCAGGGAATTGAGTTAATCTCTATTATCTTATCATTTTTCCATCCATAAGGGCAACTTTCTTCGGGACTGGGATTTCCTATTACCTCTATTCATACACACATCTCTTCTTATCTATGTTCCGATTAACAGAATAAATCTATATTATTATTATCTGGGAGAAATGTGATGATAATTCACTAAATTGATTCAATTTTAATCTTTTTTCATAGTTTTTTTGAAATAAATCTCACCAAGTCTGCCCTTTCGAACCTTTCGATCAACAAACTCGTCGCCTGATCCAGAAGGTACTGACCGTATACCAACCTCGTCTTCGGCAATACAGGACACACATCTATTGCTTTCAGATAGAGCACTTCACGCAGGCGATCGATCATTCCGTCGTTCGGACATAACTCCGGAAGCTGTAGACGAATCTAGATGATTTTTTCAGAAAAGTTGTGGCTTAATGTCCCTAACAATTTTTGTTCTTAAAGTTTTCTTGATTCTCAAATCTTGTCGAGTTATTTTAGAAAAGTCGCATTTGCTATTATATCTTTACACATTCTCAGAGAAGTCAACTCTGATTGGATCCAGAAAAAATCGGGCTGGATCCAGAAAAAATCAGATTGGATCCAGAGTTGTGTTTCCAATCGGAATGAAATATATTTCAAAATACTCGTGCTGACCAAAGATTCATCGTGTTATTTGGGTTCGGCGAGAAAATGATTCTCCGGGGCATTATAGTTATTTTAAGGATTTTATCAGAATGGATCCAATTAGCAGTTCTTTTATTTGATGGAAAATGGGCCTATAACCATGATGACACATCATGATGATTCATTTCATAATACTTTTGTTCATGATCTATCTGGTAACTTTCGAGTACATCTGGAGCATTTAAAATTAATCAGAAACGTCAACTCTGATTGGATCCAGAAAGAATCAGATTGGATTCCAGTTTTTCCCAAACTAAATGTGGTTGGATCCAATCTGAGTTTCATTTTTCAAATAGTCAAAGGAGGAGAACCTGCCGCACATTTTTAAGAGCTCGACGTTCCTCGGTGCCTTGCCCGAAAAAAATAGGAACTGTTTAAAACGTTTGAAAAAAAGTTTTCGTGTGAAACCTATGAGTAGATTTTCCTTCACAGTTTCACCTCCAGCCCTACTCTAAAAACAAAATTCTGTACTTGTGTACAACATGTGCTACAGCGCATGTACAGCATACGCTGTAGATGACTTACGACAAATGCTGTACATAGAGAGATTTCTTACGGCACATGCTGTACATAAAGCGATTTCTTACGGCACATGCTGTACATAGAAAGATTTCTTATGTCACATGCTGTACATAAAGCGATTTCTTACGGCACATGCTGTACATAGAGAGATTTCTTACGGCACATGCTGTACATAGAGAGATTTCTTACGGCACATGCTGTACATAGAGAGATTTCTTACGGCACATGCTGTACATAGAGAGATTTCTTACGGCACATGCTGTACATAAAGCGATTTCATACAGCACATGCTGTACATAGAGAGATTTCTTACGGCACATGCTGTACATAAAGCGATTTCTTACGGCACATGCTGTACATAGAAAGATTTCTTATGTCACATGCTGTACATAGAAAGATTTCTTACGGCACATGCTGTACATAAAGCGATTTCTTACGGCACATGCTGTACATAGAGAGATTTCTTACGGCACATGCTGTACATAGAGAGATTTCTTACGGCACATGCTGTACATAGAGAGATTTCTTACGGCACATGCTGTACATAGAGAGATTTCTTACGGCACATGATGTACATAGAGAGATTTCTTACGGCACATGATGTACATAGAGAGATTCCTTACGGCACATGCTGTACATAGAGAGATTTCTTACGGCAAATGCTGTACATAGAGAGATTTCTTACGGCACATGCTGTACATAGAGAGATTTCTTACGGCACATGCTGTACATAGAGCGATTTCTTACGGCACATGCTGTACATAGAGAGATTTCTTACGGCACATGCTGAACATAGAGAGATTTCTTACGGCACATGCTGTACATAGAGAGATTTCTTACGACAAATGCTGTACATAGAGAGATTTCTTACGGCACATGCTGTACATAGAGAGATTTCTTACGGCGAATGCTGTACATAGAGAGATTTCTCACGGCACATGCTGTACATAGAGAGATTTCTTACGGCACATGCTGTACATAGAGAGATTTCTCACGGCACATGCTGTACATAGAGAGATTTCTTACGGCACATGCTGTACATAGAGAGATTTCTTACGGCGAATGCTGTACATAGAGAGATTTCTTACGGCACATGCTGTACATAGAGCGATTTCTTACGGCACATGCTGTACATAGAGAGATTTCTTACGGCACATGCTGTACATAGAGCGATTTCTTACGGCACATGCTGTACATAGAGAGATTTCTTACGGCACATGCTGTACATAGAGCGATTTCTTACGGCACATGCTGTACATAGAGAGATTTCTTACGGCACATGCTGTACATAGAGAGATTTCTTACGGCAAATGCTGTACATAGAGAGATTTCTTACGGCACATGCTGTACATAAAGCGATTTCTTACGGCACATGCTGTACATAGAGAGATTTCTTACGACACATGCTGTACATAGAGAGATTTCTTACGGCACATGCTGTACATAAAGCGATTTCTTACGGCACATGCTGTACATAGAGAGATTTCTTACGGCACATGCTGTACATAAAGCGATTTCTTACGGCACATGCTGTACATAGAGAGATTTCTTACGGCACATGCTGTACATAGAGAGATTTCTTATGGCACATGCTGTACATAAAGCGATTTCTTACGGCACATGCTGTACATAGAGAGATTTCTTACGGCACATGCTGTACATAAAGCGATTTCATACAGCACATGTGCCGTAAGTTATCTACAGCACATGTTGTACACAAGTACAGGATTTTGTTTTCAGAGTAGTGAAAGCTGTTGAGAAAGTTCCTACGAAATTTCGAGCGCATCATGCGGAAGCTCGCGTTGCAGGAAAAGAAAAATAATGCGACTGATCGTAGAATCAGGATTTGCTATTATTTCTTTACACAGTGTATGGCGTGACTTTGGAAAACTACGAAATTTGAAACCTAAGAACTCACTTCTGCTAGAACGTTGGGACGGTGAATGATGTTTTCGAGCTCTTCGTCTCTGGCCACGGTCATATAAGTTTTCGCAATTTCAGTTGCGAAATCTGAGAATTTTCTTTTTTTTCAGCAGGCAATGTGCAAAATTTACCATAGTCTCCGGCGTTCTGGTACTGTAGAGCCATAATGATCAGCTCACTTCTTATAGCATCTTTTTCGTGGAACTAAAATACTTATTTCATTTTTAGCAACAATTCTTGACTCTCTGAGACATTCTGCATAACTTCTTCTATGTGATCTGCCCTTGAACAAAAAATATTTTTTAAAAGACGTTTTATTCCTGGGTTATGAAGACTGAATCTGTGTTGAAGAGCTGTTTCGGTCAGGAATGAAGTGATTTTTCAGAAAAGTTTGAAAAAAAAATTTGCCATGTCACACACTGCGCACACCTAGGCACAGGCATAAGACAATATAACCGCTTCGCAACCGCTTTGCCGACCTCCGCTTTCAGTTTCGAAAGTGTTTGTATTTTGATAAATGGTTCACTTGACATATTGAATGTTGCGGACTGTTCCTAACGATCATTATGTCAAGTGGAAGATTCATTAAAGTACACACACTTTCAAGAATAAAACCGGAGATCGGCAAGGCGGTTGCGAAGCGGTTATATTGTCTTATGCCTTTGCCGAGGTGTGTGTGTTTCAGTACGATCATCCTCGGTCTTCCCACTAATGGTGAGGTCAAAAATGGCTCATTTGCAAACTTTTCGAATCTATACCTTAACTACATTTTCGATATCAATAATTATAATAACTTTTGAAATAATTTTCTTGTTCAATAAAGACTGAAAATAAGCAGAATACATGGAATAAACAGATGGAAATACCAATAAACGGCTGCAAAGCGGTCATCCGGTATCGCGACTATCCTTCGCGATAAGCAAAAAGGGCCTCGGAAAAAACAAGTTGAGGAAAACGCGCTCTAGCGCTAAAAGTTAGATCTGCAGGCAATCGGGCGGCGACAGATATTGATTATTGTGAGGGAATTTTACTTTTGGTTTTTCTGTTCCCTTGTTGTTATTATTCACGTGGTATCACGTTTTGTCTTGTGTCGTTAGATTAGATCATTGTTGAAATTCTACTGTCCCAAAGTGTCATTATACTTGTCGTCTCATAGAGACTCGTGTGTCAGTCATCAGCCAGAAGACTAGAGTTTATTGTCATAAGTTTGATCTTGAGTCGTAGGATGATTCCATAATTATCCTGCTTTGTGCAAAGTAATAAACGTTGATAGAAATCTACATTGTTATTGGTTTATCTTTACGGTCCGGGACCGAATAATTATCTGCAAACCGAGTGAATGTCTGAAACCGAGAGAGTCAGTGAGGGTCAGTTTCGACTGGGAGTCGAAGAGGCCGAATGTGTGTGTTGCCAGAGGAAATTAGAATGGTTAACACAGGAAATCAGTAAGTTGTTGAGAAGTAGCAACAACATCCGGAGCGAAAAATTGAATCTATTGATTGGGACCGACTGATTCGCGCCTTTCTCTAAACTTTACCTCCACTCATTTTTTTGTTACAGCGCGCCCCCTACATGTTTCCATTGTATCAAATCTCACATTATCTGAATACTTCATGATTTGTCTTCCCATTTTCATGAGGAACAGGGTTTTTTCTTTCGGGTCACTCATGTTCATCATTGGTAGAGGGATGTTCTTGAACTGCTCACAGAGTTGTTGGTTTCCAGTTTTGCGTGACAGACGGAAAACGTTGTAGATTGAACTCGCCGAGTATTCTGGAATTTGGTTTCGTGACTCGAGTTCGTTTTTTTTTTAGCTATAATAACTTTATTCATGTTGACGGACACGAACGAGCGCTCCAAATCAAAAAGTTCGAACATTCCTCACAAAAATTGAAAGTAAAGCTGCGAGTGACTGTAGATGTGGCAATCAGAGTTGCACGGAAGTAAAATTTTTCAAAACGGAAGTCGGAAGTTGGAAGTGAATTTTTTAAACGGAAGTCGGAAGTTGGAAGTGAATTTTCAAAAACGGAAGTCGGAAGACGGAAGTGAAAAAAGGGCGGAAGTCGGAAGGCGGAAGTCGGAAGTAGAATTTTTTCAACAGTAGTCGGGAGTGCAAAAAAGTTGAAAAAACCCAGAGATATTGCATATTCGCGCATTCTCAACAGGTGATAGGTCAATTCCATACTGAATAGAAACGATTTCACGGTTTTTTCGTCATTTTATACGAAAAAAAATTTTTTGACTGAGGTCGGAAGTAGAATTTGTTAAACGGAAGTCGGAAGTCGAAAGTGAAATTTTTTTCACGGAAGTCGGAAGTGAAAAAAGGGCGGAAGTCGGAATTCCGTGCAACTCTGGTGGCAATCATTCCCAAACTGTTTTCGTACCAAGTAACATCATTCAGATTTTATGGTAGTCAGCTTTTCAACATAAAACCTCACGTCGATTGAACTTCCATTCATTTGATGTCAACTGCAAGAGGGTCGTCAGTCGCTCGCCGACATTTCCTGGAAGACTGCTTTGCTTCTCGACTATCGGACTGGTTGACATGAGATTGGCTACTTTCGACTTTGGGTTCTGTAAAATTTCAAAATCATTTTTTTCGCTTCTAAAAGTGACCTGTCAATGGACTTTCATTGGGAAAATCAAATAAAGATTGAATTGAAGAGTTTGAAACATATAGCATGCGCCGAGGTGAGATAGTGTCGAGACGGAGAGACGTAGACAATCTCAGGTTAGAGTGTTTTGTGTAAGTTTACGTGGCTCTTGACGTTCCCTTCCCGGGATCTTTGCTGCCAGATCGACGTTAGAGCGAGAGAGTGAGTTAGATGACGAGACGTCGACGCGTAAGAGACAGGCGAGATAGCGCGCTGTTCATGGAGAACATCATAGAACATCTATCATCATATCTATCTAAAGCACATGAACTTTATAAATTTCCATTTCCGGCCTAAACCTGCCTGAACTTCTTGCCTGTCTAAACTTCATATCAACGGTATTTCGCTTCTAGAGCTATACTAACACACACCTTCCTGCTTACTTCTCAGAGGTGTACGAACTCTAACACTCTCCAATGATATCATACTGTCTCGCCGCCTCTGCGTCTCGCCCTCCTAACGTACTTCCTGCGCACACTAGCGCTACGCGCAGTAGAAAAGAGTCGAATCAAGCAGCGGGGGAGGTGACCATTAAGCAGCGAGCACGAACCCCGCCCCTTTGTAAATCCTACATCGTCGTAGATCAAATTACAGTTACTGTAGTCTAAGAACTTCTCGAAAAATAGGAGAAAAGGATGAAAAAATATAGATGTGCGAACGCGCCCTATAGCGAATTTGAGTTCAATATGATTTGCGTGCAACGCGTCTAATCGATAACGATCACCTTTAGCTTGGTG
>OZ022254.1:12678998-12688998 GCA_963978915.1 Caenorhabditis parvicauda | reverse complement strand
TAATTTTACAATTCTTATATTTTATTTTGAAAACCCTCAGCCCACTCTGCAATGCCCACTTTTCGTGAGGCTCCGATATCTGGGTGGTCCTTTCTTGATTTCATTGGGGTCTGAAAGGGTGCGGGGGAGAAATTAAATGGATACAGCCGCTCTGCAACCGCTTCGCGAGACCGTCCGCAGAGCGAACTAACCTCACTATTCAATTTTCCAATTTTTCAACCTAGTTTCCTCGTTTTCTCATCTCTATTGTTATCAAGGTCAGTTTAACCCACTTTAAACATTTTTCTTCATTACGTTGTGTCATTCTGGGATGGAATGAGGCAGGAATTTTTTTTGAACTACAGTAACTGAAATTTGATCTACTATATCGATTCTCCCACACATTACTTTCGCAGTGTTTTTAAGCCACTTGTCCGAGCGTAGCGAGGAACTTTTCTTATTATTAACAAAAATCACCAGAGCATAGTAACCATTGGAGAAGGAGACAATCATCGCCTTCGTATAGGTGCGTTTCAGCAGCCATATCAGGAAACTTTTTGCATTATTCACGAAGAACGTTCGTGAATCCTGGAAAAGGGGTTATTTTAGTGAGATTCTCAATTTTCGAAGACTCACTTGAGAGTATTCGCAGAGTTGGAAACCACTTTCACCGTCGATTATGTTTCTCATCAACTTTTCGAGTTGTTCGATGAACTCCAGTAAGAGGCGGACACGAAGCCATTCCGATGCTTGGGGTCTGGAAAATAAACAGTAGCGAACAAAAGCTTAGCAACTTTTGATAACAGGCATCTGAATCATGGATCATTTATTGCGATACAGTTATGGACCACACATATCTAGCAAAAAGTCTGACCGATTTCAAACGCTCGCCAGCCGCATTTTTGAAAAATGAGTACGGTAGGAGTCGGGACTCTCACAACGAACAGTTAGATCTTTGTGGATTTAAATTATTATTCTTACTTTCAGTCCATTGAAGTTAAAGGCCCATTACTTTTATGCTCTTGTATTTCAAGGCGAAACTGCTACAGTAATAAGTAACCGATTTACGGAGGTCAGACTTTTTTACAGGTAGAGGAAGATATTTGGACCAGAGTTGCGAGGAATTTCGACTTCCGACTTCCGCCCTTTTTTCACTCCCGACTTCCGTCAAAATTTTTTTTCGTGAAAATTGACGAAAAAACCGTGAAGTCGTTTCTACTCAGTCTGGAATTGACCTATCACCTGTTGAGAATGCGCGAATATACAATATCTATGGGTTTTTTCAACTTTTTTGCACTCCCGACTACCGTTGAAAAAATTCTACTTCCCACTTCCGACTTCCGTTTTGAAAAATTTTACTTCCGTGCAACTCTGTTATGGACACATCAAATTTTAGATACTAGTCAGATACAAAGCTAAGATTCGACCAGTTCGAATCAGATTATTACAAAGACGGGGTAAGCTTATATGTAAATAATTCATGATTCAGTTGACTGTTTCGTTATAAGTGAATATCGACTAGCTCCGTAAATCTACACACAATTTTCTCTAGCCGCGATTTATCTCTATGCTCTCTCATTTTCTCTGCTGTTTTCTCTACCTCGGCGCATAAACAGGGAGATGTGCAACATTCCTTTTTCTTGCAACAAAAATCTCACCCAGTCTTGGCATCACGCAACTTTGTCTCATCGGATTGCACTTCCACACTCTGCTCTGGCCCGGTTTTCAAGGCTTCCTTGGCTAGTCTTTCGAGTTCGTCTGGAAAACAAAAATTTTTTCTCATTTTGTTTGAATATTCAGAGTGTTCACGAGGCAAGGGTTCTCTTCTATGGAATTTAAACTATCACGCACAGTGTATCAAGATCGAGTAGGGGTGTAGTCTTCTGCGAGACAGTCGACCCGAATCAATTAATTCAATTTTCCGTTCCGGATGACCAGTTTGCACTCACATAGTGGCGTTATCCCCACTTATTCTATATATTCTGTACGATTTTAGTCTTCATTGAACAAAATAAATCTTGAAAGATAAAATTTTTGAGAAGACTCTCTAGAAAAAAAATTAATATAGAGTTAATCGAGGCACCAAAGAATTAACTCTGAACGTAGTCCAGAATGAACTTTTTTGCGAACATCTGAAAGTAGGATACCGAAATAGTAGAGACCCGGAGATGATTTTCAAAAGTTACTTGAATCAGTTTTAGTTGCTTTTCTCTTTTTATGACCTCTGTTATCGTTCAACTTCATATGAAGTTAATTCCGGAGTACATTCAGAGTTAACTCCGGAGTACATTCAGAGTTAACTCCGGAGTACATTCAGAGTTAACTCCGGAGTACATTCAGAGTTAACTCCGGAGTACATTCAGAGTTAATTTTTTTGGTGCCACTCAATTGACTCTATATTAATTTTTTTTTTCTGGAGACTGACCAAAGAAAATGTAGTCGAGCTCTCGCCTTGATGTGAGCGATTTTTGACCTACCGTCCTCGGCCGCTCACTACACGCCCACTTTTGGAATGACCAAAAAGTTATGAACTGTGGTCACGTTGGGTGAACATGTTTGAATACAAAACCTCAAAAACGGTTTCCGCGCAGCAGCGCGCGGTTGGATTCAATTATAAAGTTGATGCAATCTTTTTTTTGACGAAAAAACAATTTCTGGAGCAAAAACTTACTCGAAAAAGTTGACAGAGTATTCAAAGTATCACCAAGATGCGTTTTCAGCTTTGTCACAACGCAAAAGTTGGCCGCTTGTCCAAGGACGTGACGCCACTTCTGAAATTTCGGTATTTAATACGAAAAAAATAGACTGAATTATGAATCTTTTTTTTCATTTAACTTTGCCGACACCTCACATCTTAGGCTTTGGTAAGGTTTAAAACACTAGTTAGGTGAAAAGCTAAGATTTGATCCAAGTTTAGACTTGATTAACACGAAAAAATTGCACTTTGTAAGCTTAAATGTAAGAAAACGATTCATGATTCGATGATTCAGATCACTATTTCGTTATAAGTAACTTTGGTGAGTTCCGAACTCTTATAGAAACAGCACCTCCATGAACTTCATCGTTCCTATTTCTACTTTGGAACCATCAAGCGGCTTCATTCCGAGTGTTCTGTTCAGAATATCGTCAACTGGGTCATCGAACCTGAACGTAGGGATGTTGAGTATGTAGCAGAGTTGCACGGAATTTCGACTTCCGACTTCCGCCCTTTTTTCACTTCCGACTTCCATTTAACAAATTCTTCTTCCGACTTCCGTGAAAAATGACGAAAAGACCGTGAAATCGTTTCTACTCGGGTCAGGAATTGACCTTCACCTGTTGAGAATGAGCGGATATACAATATCTCTGGGTTTTTTTCAACTTTTTTGCACTCCCGACTACCGTTGAAAAAAAATCTACTTCCGACTTCCGTTTAAAAAGTTCACTTCCAACTTCCGCTTTGAAAAATTTTACTTCCGTGCAACTTAGGTATGTGCGACACAGGTCGTAGGAACCGTTTTATGTACGACATGCGACTAAAATAATTTTACAGGATGTGCTGTGAGATACTATCTCTAAAAAAAAATTAATATAGAGTTAATCGAGGCACCAAAGAATTAACTCTGAATGTACTCTGAAATTAACTTTTTTTGCGAACATCTGAAAGTAGGATACCGAAATAGTAGAGACCCGGAGATGACTTTCAAAAATTACTAGAATCAGTTTTAGTTGCTTTTCTCTTTTTATGACCTCTGTTATCGTTCAACTTCATATGAAGTTAATTCCGGAGTACATTCAGAGTTAATTCCGGAGTACATTCAGAGTTAATTCCGAAGTACATTCAGAGTTAATTCCGAAGTACATTCAGAGTTAATTCCGGAGTACATTCAGAGTTAATTTTTTTGGTGCCACTCAATTAACTCTATATTAATTTTTTTTTTCTAGAGTATACATGCACAGAATAAGCCGTAGGAAGTCAATTATGTTCAACATCGGTAAAAAATTTTTAGTTTTTTCTGTTTTATGGTGTCTTTAAATAGTAAATTTCCACATCCTACAGGTATCGGAAATACTCAAACTTGTAAGAATATTCTCAATTTTTCTCGTTAAATAGTGAAATCCCACCTTTCTTCATTCTCTTTGTTCTCCTCATTGTGCGGTCTGTAATTTTAGAAATAGAACAATTATTGAAAACACTTTACCTGGATCTTGTTGGCAGGATCCCCTTGATAAGGAAATTCATGACAATCTCAAATTCATCTTTTCCAAAGGACGTCGATCGGATCATTTTCTGCTGTTGAGGTGGACGGTTGTTGCTGGTGAGGCAGTTTCTGAGAATTGATCATTTTGGGTGAGAAAAAAAAATTGCTGACCAGGGGTAGTCTGACTTTTTCTCGAACACACAGTGTATCAGAATCGAAAAAAATAGAGTGGGGGCGGAGTCTCAAGCAAGTCAGTCGACCCTTATCAATAAATTCAATTTTCCGCTCCGGATGACCGCTTTGCACTTGGTACTATTCCCAATGTTTCTATACATTCTACTCGATTTCAGTCTTTATCGATCAAAAAACATTTTTTAAAAGTTATTGTAAGATTTTTCGAGGAGACTATCAAGTATTGACATCGAGATCTTGAAATTTGATATTATGAGGAATGGTCATCAGAATCGGTGACACATATCTAGCAAAAAGTCTGATCGAGTTCAAACGCGCGCCAGTCGCGTTTTTGTAACATGAGTACGGTAGGGTCGGGACTCTCGCAACGAACAGTTAGATCTTTGTGAATTTAAGTTATTTTTTATCTTCAGTCCATTCTAAAATTAGCTAGCATAATGAAGTTTTTCATTCTTTTTATTTGAAGAATTAAAAAAAATTGAGGTCGCAGTACAAAAAAGTTCTCAGTACTGCAAATTTGACATGAATTACGTAAAAGGTGATTACGGCGGAACGCGGAATGTTTCGAAAAAGCGGAAGCAGAAACCCTTTAGGTAGCAAGATTGAGTCACATAGTATGAATAAGACCCAACTACAAGCCAATTTTCCTTAAGGAAAGACAAGTGTTTTGTCGTTCGCGGTTGAGGGGGCAACGGTAACGTCAGATGGGTCAGTTAAATGATGGTAAAAGACCGGTCTGCCAAGTGGTAGAAAAGTGTGATGGTGAAAAGAAGGGTTCTTTTACTCTGTGAACAAATAAACACATTCGATTGTGAGGATGTAAAACAGGTCGGTAAACAGAAAAATAAACTAAGGATTGGAGGAAGTCGTTGCCCAAGCTTGTGGTTCATGAAAAATGCACAAATTCTCTCGAAATATCGAACTTCGGTCTTGTTATTGCCGGAAAATGTTGGTAAACAGAAAAAAACTAAATGTAAGGATTGGAGGAAGTCATTTTTCAAGGTTATGGCTTATGAAAAATGCAAAAATTCTCTAGACATATCGAACTTGGGTCTTGTTGTAGGCAAAAAGAAGATCGGTAAGCGGCAAAGAACTAAGAATTGAAAGATTCCATTGTTCAAGTTTTTGACTCATGAAAAATGCAAAAAACTAATGGGAGGACCGAACTTGGACTTTTTTAATGCGAGAAAATATGTAGGTAATCAGAAAAAATAAGAAGTTATGAGATTAAGGTTTACTGTAATGAGAAAATGGAATACTTAACTGAAAGAAGAGAAAAAAGATCAATGTTTCCTACAACAACTGCGAAACTGTATGTTTCAACTACTTCCCAAGTACAAAATTACATATAGCCAAGTTTTGTAAAGCAGGGTATACTGTAACGGGAGAAAGAAATGGAAAGAACACTGTACACCAGAGTTGCACGGAAGTAAAATTTTTCAAAACGGAAGTCGGAAGTGAAAAAAGGACGGAAGTTGGAAGTAGATAATTTTCAACGGTAGTCGGGAGTGCAAAAAAGTTTGAAAAAACCCAGAGATATTGTATATCTGCTCATTCTCGACAGGTGAAGGTTGATTCCTGACTGAGTAGAAACGATTTCACGGTCTTTTCGTCCTTTTTCACGAAAAAAAACTTCTTTGACGGAAGACGGAAGTAGAATTTGTTAAACGGAAGTCGGAATTCCGTGCAGTATAAGGTTTCGACTATCTCACTGGCACCAAAGCGAGCTTGCACAACACAATAGTGAAACTACAAAACGTACGTAAATCATCCTATATGCCCGCATGCCATAATCATGATATTATAAGTGTGTTTGAGTTTCGGTCTCTCTCTCTCTCTCTCTCTCTCTCTCTCTCTCTCTCTCTCTCTCTCTCTCTCTCTCTCTCTTGTGAATGTTTATTCGGACTCACCTTAACATGGCTCCCATCTCGCTGCCTGACCACGTTTTCACTGAGCCGTACAGGATTTGTTTCTGAAAGTTGGAAAAATGGTGCACACCAGGGCTGTTTACGAAACTCAAAAACTCAACTGTTAAACTCAACGGTTTTTAAAAATTTTTAACGAAACAGTTAAACGTAAATTAACCGGTTTTCTAGTTTAAACAAAATAGCTGATCGTTACATCGAATTTAACGATAAATTTTGTTGAATCGTTAAATTTCGTAACCAGCCCTGGTGCACACTGTTTCAAAAAAAAAAACAAGATCACTCATATTTTCTGAAAAAAATATCTTATGGTTAGCTCGTATTCGTGTTAGAAGGATATAAATCCAGAAGTCTCTTTCAGATGCTAGAACAATGTTATGCACCGAATTTCATCTCAATCAATTAGTTTGTTCAGAAGTTAAAATCCTAAATGTCAGGAACAGCATGTTTCTAAAAAAAAAAGGAGAACACCCGGAGTACTGTAAGAAAAGAGGTGGCACAATAGATAAAACTCCATTTTTTAAATCTATTTTTCGAAGCCTAACTACTAAATAGTTTTTTTTAAATGTTCTACATAATCTATCTGACGCACCAACTGTGTCATTCATTCAGTAAAAAACGCATCCAACCGCATTCCCGTTCTTTTCAATGTAATATTTATTATCCATTAATAATAAACGGCGATCAGACCAATGCCAGCAATAGCAGAGTAACTGGTTCAATGAGCATACAATCCATATTTCGAATAATTTTTGAGCAGAAGTAAACTAATAAGCATGAAAAAGATCTGATGTGCCTTTTGTGTTCTTGAACTACTTTTTTTCAAACATACGAAACGTGATGCCCGGTACCATGAATAAAACTTTTTAAAGGATTTTATAAGGTTTTTAATACTGTAAAAACTATGGTATTGTAACGTTTCGATCGAAAATATTCACATTTGGAAAAAAAACAGGGTGCGACGGGATTTTCTGAACGTCGGGGGAAAATTACGACATTCCAGAGATACGTTGAAGGAAAATGGAAAGAACTCACCGAGTTATTGAAGAAATCCGCATCGTTCGACTTCAGTCGCAGATCATAGCGATCGAGTAAATCCTTGATTTCTTGAACACTGAAAAAAATTCGTTCATCTCAATTTTAAACTTCCAAACGGAGATTCAACAGTACGCGTTTATTTTTTTAATAATCAAGTAAAATTCTACTTTTTTTGAGACTTCGTCAATTTTTTTTCAAACACATACGGTATGTAGGCAAGATTTTTAGAAACTTCGTCGAACTATTTTCCAAAAACTGTTTTCGATATCAGATTCTTAGAAATAATCGCGATGCATGACCGCGCAGTGAAATTTTTCGCTATGTGAGACGTGTACTTAACAGGACACACTAAAATTGAGATTTCCGACAGATTTGTGAGGTTTTCGAGTATGCTGAAGATGATAGAACTAGTTTCAGAAGTTGCGGAACCGACCTGGTTTCCGAGTTATCAACGATACCTGATGACTCATGAACCGGGTTTTTCAAGTTTATATGCAAAAAATAAAAAAAAACCGTTTTCCGTCTGTATAGGTTAACCTATACACCACAAGTTTTACTTCCGACTTCCGTCAAAAAATTTTTTCGTTAAAATGACGAAAAAACCGTGCAATCGTTTCTATTCAGTATGGAATTGACCTATCACCTGTTGAGAATGCACGAATATACAATATCTCTGGGTTTTTTCCAACTTTTTTGCACTCCCGACTACCATTGAAAAAATTCTACTTCCGACTTCCGGCTTCCACCTTCCGACTTCCGTCCTTTTTTCACTTCCGACTTCCGTGAAAAAAATTTCACTTCCGTCTTCCGACTTCCGTTTTGAAAAATTTTACTTCCGTGCAACTCTGCTATACACCACAAGTTTTATACGAAAAAGTAGACTGAAACATGAATCTTTTTTCATTTATCTTTGTCGACACCTCAAATTTTAGGCTTAGGTGAGGTTCAAAGCACTGGATAGGTACAAAGCTTAGATTTGATCAAAGTTTAAACTTGATTATCACAAAAAAAATTGCACCTAGTAAGGAAATGATTCTTCATTCGAAGATTCAGTATACTTTTTCGTAATAAGTTATACCACAAGACTCTTCTTCATGATAGAAAGAAATGAGAAGCCGATAAATTCTTTCGAGAATTCCTCTTTATTAGCTCCTGATTCATTTTTTTAAACGTAGACTTGAAAAAACTGATCGAAACTGCAAATTTTTAGATCGGTTCTATCTCCAACACATTCAAAAACCTTAGAGACCAGTCACAATTCATAATTTCAGCTTATTCTGGTGCGAATCGTGAGAAAAAAAAAGCAAATTTGATTTTAAAAAAGAGGTTAAAAATCTCACAGCTTTTCTTCAAACGTAGTGAAGGCCTTTAACAGTGAGCTCCGAAGACGCATCCATTGATCGTTTTCCCAGAGAAAATGCAGACTTCGGATTGGAAACATCTCAATGAGCCCTTTGATCCATGAGACTAGCAGGACTCTGAAAAGAAAAATTTGAAGTACAGTCACGAAAATTGAACCGTTTTCACTAGGCATGGGCATATTGCCAATCATTGGCAGTCGATTGGCAATGCTATTGGCAATTCAGTTTGTTATAACACCATCTTCAATGTCAAGAAGGCTTAGAAATCAAAATACAAGTCAATTGCATTGCCAACCGACTGCCAATGCTATTGGCAATGGAAAAAGGGCATTGCCAATCGACTGCCAATGATAGGCAAAATGCCCATGTCTAGTTTTCACTAATTTCTAGAAATTTCAATTGGCGTTCAAAAACTTAAATCGGTTACTTAGTTACCGTAGCAGTTTCGCTTTGAAATACAAGAACGATTAAGTAATGCGCCTTTAATTTCAATGGACTGAAAGTAGGAATAATAATTTAAATCCACAAAGATCTAACTGTTCGTTGTGAGAGTCCCGACCCTACCGTACTCATTTCACAAAAATGCGACTGGCGCGCGTTTGAAATCGGCCATACTTTGTGCTAGATATGTGTTCCGTTCGGGAAACCTTTTCTTTCGTTCAATGTTAGTAAAAAGCGAAAAACGTAACAATTATAGCTGTTGAAATTGTATTTCAACAAAAAGCGTTTTTCTTGAAGGAAAATTCCGAATTTATTACAGTTTTTTACGCTAACCTTTTAATCACAAAATTTCCGAATCAAACTGAAACGTTAATTGTTATACTAACGGTTTTCCCACATTTAACAGAAAATTTCGCAACACATCTGCAACGCGATCCCGCAACGCGGAAAAAACCTGGTTTGTTTCCAGCCTTTCCCAGTGAGGAGTTTGGATAAGAGCACGACTTGAATTTCGGCATATTCTGCTCTGGGAGACGTTCCATGAAAGTATCCATTGGTCTGTCCTGTCTGGAGCCATCTGGAGCAGTCGACGTGGAATTTGTTTCTGAACAGAATCATGGACTAACTCCAGGAAAAAAAATTGGTAAATCGCATCCCGTTTTCTTCAAACGTCTGTAACTTTGCTCGGAACAGCCCAATCACCTTATATTTAGGCTTAGGTTGAACGTTAAGCTGACCCGAACCTACCCTAAGCCTAAAAAAGAGGTGTCCATGCGATGCGAAAAAAATTATCGCATCCCATTTTTGAAAATGGGATGCGATTTACTAATTGCCAAAAATTAGACCCATTTGAGTCGACGATACCTGGATTTATCAGAATTTC
>OZ022254.1:12662029-12678798 GCA_963978915.1 Caenorhabditis parvicauda | reverse complement strand
AGATATGTGCTGTACCAACTCACGCTTTCAAACTTCCAATCAGTTGCGAGATGAGCATGTGGAAGATTTCAGGATGGTTCTCAGCAAGCCATGGTTCTGTCAACGGCAATTGTTTCGCGAAGAATTCGAATAGCGGTGGCTTGGTTCCGTGAATCACGCTGATCGAATTCTTGTTTTCTACCAACACTTCCAACGATGATAGCAAGAGCCCAAGAATCACCACTGTCTCTCGAGCCTCGTTCCACGCCAACTCTCCTGGGGTTTTCAGCTTTTCGAACGCCTCTGAAAGTGGAAAAGTGAAATTTGGTAATTTAAAAAAAAATTCTGAAAGACGAAATTGAAATATTTTCCATGCTGGTTGGAAGTTTAAAAAGTCGGATAAACCCAGAAATATTGTACATCCGTTCATTCTTGACTCACTGATTAGATGAAATTTTCATTTTCCTCATTTTTTCAAAAACAATTTCCAACAAGAAGAGGAAGTTAGAAGTTTAAAAAAAAGTATTCTACGAAGTTTGACGAAATTGAATTTTTTCAAAAAACGTTTCAACTTTTTTAAGGGTCTCCAACGGTTCCCACGCTCATGGCGGCTATTGCTGGTCGTCACGAACCTTATGAACTTTATTTTTAATGAATAAAGTTATTATTATTAAAAGCTTCGGGTAAAAATAGAAAAATCGTTAATTCAACGCTTAACGCTTCTATTCAACTTTTACATGTTTAAAAAAAAACCTACGTGCAGAGACTCTACAACGTAGAAATTTTTTGATCTTAAAATCGAACCTGAAATAAGACCAATAACCATCTTATAATTCTCCTCAAAGACGCCCAATGAAACGGGTTTCAGAAGCTTCTTGATTAGTCGTACGATGTCTTCGATCGATTGGATTCTGAAAGAGGTTTACTTATTCAAAAATCTCTTTTCTCATTTTTAAAAAAAAACTTACCAGGTAACATTTAAATGAAAGTAAATTCGATCTGGAAAATACTAAAATGGCACAATCGAATGCATTTTTTCCTCACTCTCATCAAGTTTTAATCTACTTTCACCTCATTTTTGAGAATTGTAAATTAGGTCAACTTCCCTATTTTCGGATAAAATCAATATTTTCGGATTCTGGAAAATACGGTGTAATTGTTTTTGGATTCGAAATTTTAAAAAAAAGGCAGGTCATGTATAACATTTTTGCGCATTTTTTGTATCTAGCGAGTTATTTTAATTTTGAAAACCACTCTCCAAAATTTAACACATGAGGCCAGAATGAAAATATAAAAAAAGTTACCCATAAAACTCCCTAGACAGTTTGAATCCCTCAATGAGGAAAAATTCAGCTGTACCAGGGACCAAGATCCACATGTCATCACTGAGTTCTCCAAATAGAGTTATAACTTTCGACAGGGCTTCTCGCTTCAGGAACAGAGCCTTGTTGCGGATGATGTTCTTGACGTGAATTTCCTGGTCAAGACCTCTCTGGAAGTAATTTTAGTGAGAATAGGAGAGAAAGAGAGAGAGGGAGAGAGAGAGAGAAGAGAGAAAAAGATCCTAAAGTACTTCAACATTATGAGTATATACAGAGAGTATTTTTCAGATAAAAAATCTTGAGAATTTTTTCACAGTTAGTTAAAATAATTCAGAAATTGTATAGAAAATTCTTCATCGAGTTTGTTACAGTAGAAAAACTCACCGCTACCGTAACCTTCGATACAAAATCGAGGTACTGTTGGACGCAAAACGTGATGTCTGAAGCACAAAGTACTTCACCGAATCTTTTCATTCGCTCGTTCACTTCTTCACGGGCCATTCCACTCAATTCACAAATTTTGGACATTTCGGTCAACCTCTTGATTTGATGCTGACGTACATTACTGTTCTGAAAAAAATTTTTGGAATTCCACTGTCCCAAAAAAACTAGAACACTTATTTTTTAACTTCTGATTATCATAGAAAAATACTTCCTTTAGGCAACGCTCACGGTGTGGCAAACACCTAGGCACAGACATAAAACAATATAACCGCTTCGCAACCGCGTTGCCGACCTCCTCTTTCAGTTTCGAAAGTGTTTGTACTTCAATAAATGTTTTACTTGTAACATTCATAATTTCGTATTTCTCAAAAATCTGATGAATTTGAAAACTTTTCATCAGTATTTTTTTTTTAGAAAAACTGGAGTTTTGGCTTCAAAAAAGGATAACAGTGTTGTGAAAAATGAAAGCAAATTTTCAAATTTTAAACCGAGAACCTTTTCTAACCTAAAATATCGGGTGGAAATTATTTTAAAAATCTCTTCCAGTAAATTTTTATCGTTTTCAAACGTTTTTCAGCTTTGCCATCCCAATTTTACTTAGGTTTTCAATGATATTTTTCAAAAAACATGCCAAAACATACCAACTCTACATCCATCACCGCCAGGAGCTTTTCTATCAGTGACGGTTGTTTCTCCAACAGACTAATGATTCCTTGGAGGTTTTTGGAGATGACCTTCGTCGTGAAAATTTCTTCCATAGCTTTCTGAATATTCATTTTTTCTCAAACTTCATAAATTCCTTCAAGATAAAAATTATTGATTTCTTTTTTTGATTTTTCAAATATTGAAAAACCCACATTCTTATTCGGCGTCTCTTTGGAGTCCATCATGAACAACGTCAACCTCATAAGTCTATCCGAAGTACGAAGGTCTTTGTCTTCCCAAGATTTCGAGATAAAGCGCCAAATCTGAAAAAATAAAAAGATTTGGTTGATTTACCCAAGTTTAAGGTAAAAAAATAACACTAACCTCATCGTCAAACTCGACGACAAGATTCTGAAACTTTTCCAGAACGTGATAGAGGATGAAAACTCCGGCTTCGACTTTCAGATTCGGAATCCAGTTCAGAAACTTCTCGAAGAACCCGGATTCCACGACTGCACAGCATATTTTGCACGCCGCCTGCACTTGTTTTTCGTTTTTGTCATCAAATCGTGACAAGCCCGAGAAGCAGCTTGTAAGGTCGTCGAGTGGCATCTGAATGAACTTTTGAAGAATTTCGGTTGCAAGAGTTTGACCATTGTGACGTTCGGACGTTAAATCTGACAATATTAACTCTAGAAAAAATTAATATAGAGTTAATTGAGTGGCACCAAAAAATTAACTCTGAATTAACTTTTTTTGCGAACATCTGAAAGTAGGATACCGAAATAGTAGAGACCCGGAGATGATTTTCAAAAGTTACTAGAATCAGTTTTAGTTGCTTTTCTCTTTTTAAGACCTCTGTGATCGTTCAATTTTATATGCAGTTAATTCAGAGTTAATTCCGGAGTACATTCAGAGTTAATTCCGGAGTACATTCAGAGTTAATTCCGGAGTACATTCAGAGTTAATTCCGGAGTACATTCAGAGTTAATTCCGGAGTACATTCAGATTTAATTCCGGAGTACATTCAGAGTTAATTGTTTTGGTGCCACTCAATTAACTCTATATTAGTTTTTTTTCTAGAGTAATGATAGAACAAGGGGACCGCCCCTTTTGCTCCGCCCACTTTTTGCTAGGCAGATTTTTAGATGGTTCGCAAACGACTTTAACATCACTTGCGTTTTTGTACCGGTGTGAGGGAGCCCGAGACTTGGACCTTCATAAAAGTTGTTCCATTTTAGTTATTTTATAAACGGAAATTATTCTTGGTTGCAGATTGATGGTAGAACCCAGAGTTGCACGGAAGTAAAACTTTTCAGAAGGGAAGTGCGAAGTCGAAAATGAATTTTTTAAACGGAAATCTTTCTTCTCAACAGGTGAAGACCAATTTCTGAGTGAGTAGAAACGATTTCACGATCTTTTCTTCATTTTTCACGAAATTTTTTTTGCCGGAAGTCGAATTTGTTAAAAGGGAGTCGAAAGTGGAAAAGGGCGGAAGTCGGAATTCCGTGCAACTATGGTAAAGACTATTGCTGGCGATTAGTGATAAAATTTTGTGCACTTACGTATCAGAGACATGACCCTTCACGAAAGTTTTTCTTCTTACCTAATATAAGCTTATACTATGAACGCAAAATCACTGTTGGCTGCAAGTTGCAAAATGATGTCAGAGACGTTTGCGTGCGATTTTCAATTTTTCAGTTGATCTTTTTTCATTTCAAATGTGCCGAGAGAGAGAAAGAGGTGAGCGTTTTCACGTCAGAATTATCCTTTTTACGTGTTAAAGCCTACAAAAATGCGAATTTTCCACGTTGTTACAACTTTTTCAATTCTTCTTTGCGATGAATTACTTCACGTTATGGTGTGGTCATGACTAGAGGATTCACGGAAGGTTAACGGCTCAACCGTAGATTTTCTCATATGATTTTTCAAGAAGGGAAGAAGAAAGAATGTTAGACCAATCGTATGTACGAGTTAGCTTTTTTAAAAAAAAGCAAAGAGTAGCGAAGAATAAGTGCTTGTTTAACATTGAAAACGTTCATTTTCGTTTCGATTCTAAGTTTAAAAAAGCGAACAAAAGCAGTTATTTGAACTACGGTGAAGAAGTATGATTTCATTCGATTATTCGATAAATTTCACTGCCTCCAATTCATATTGGTCGGCGCGGGGTTGGACATCCCGCCCGAGCGACTGGGCGGAAATTTTGTAGTTGCGGCAGTTTTCCGCCGCAAACGACAAAAGTCGTTGGGGCGGGATCCAAAACCCCAACTCACAGGTCCTCACATTTCAACTGTGCTCCCAGCAGTATGCGGATACCGTTTTCCTTCCCCCAACGACTTTTTATAATTCAGACCATTCAAAAAAAAAAACTTACCCGTACTCCATACGCATTGATGTTACTTAACACTTCTTCCAGATCTTTGGTATCCTTTCTCTGTAGGGTAGAATATTAATTTGAATTAGGGAATAGAACTCACTCTTGTAGACGGTTTCCCATCATTCTTATGTTTTGCCTTGTTCATTCGACAGTCGGGATGTAGTTTCTGACCGAGGTAATTTAAAAGTGAAAGAATGTGGTGTGCCTAGTAGGCGAATGGAAAACAGTCTTGCAACGGTTGATATACTATCATTATTCAAACACATAGTTGAAAAAATGAGCAGTGCACATATCTAGCAAAAAGTCTGACCGATTTCAAACTCGCGGCAGTCGCATTTTTGTAAAATGAGTACGGTAGGGTCGGGACTCTCACAACGAACAGTTAGATCTTTGTCGATTTAAATTATTTTTCTTACTTACAGTTCATTGAAATTGAAGGCGCATTACTTAATTGTTCATGTATTTCAAAGCGAAACTGCTACAGTACTAAGTAACCGATTTACGGAGGTCAGACTTTTTTACAGGTAGAGGAAGATATGTGTGTAGTTCACTCGCAACAAAAAACGAGGCAAAATGTAAACCGCAGAGTGTCCGCAGAGCGCAGAGCCGCAGAGTCAATTTTTGTTTCAGCTTTCGGAAAATTCCAAATAACACGTACGGTTCCTAAATAGGCTTAGGTAAGGTTCTAAGCACAAGTACGTTCCAGAAATGGGGGTCCGATTTTTCCTAAGCCTGATATAAGAAAAAACTCTGCGGTCGCTCTGCGGCTCTGCGCTCTGCGGTTTACATTTTGCCCCAAAAAACGAAAAAAAACTCCGAAAAAAAAGAAAGGTGTAAGTGCGCTCCAATGCTATTTTTCGCTGCGATCTGTTTTTCTATTTTCCTCACGCGGTCAATTCGTTAATTACCAGTTTATCCGTTGAAACAAGTTACCGAAACAAGAAGACAAACATCTCAGAAAATTTATCTATTGTTTCCACATGTAACTAATTCGAAAGCATGTGATTATACCGATCATTAGCGTTCTCACCTCGTTTTGTAGTTACTCATCGAAAAACAACACACTTTTTGTCGTTGTAGGGTCCACTTTTCTTGCCTAACGACTACGAATATGAAAATTTGTAGTTCATCCCGTTCTAAAGGACGTATTGTAGCGTGCTGCCCCTAACGATCGATCGAAGTCAGTCCCTTTCATTCATTTCATTCAGATTTTACGTCTCAACATGGATGGTTCGCACAATTGCTCGAACAGTGCGGGCAATGCAGCCAAGCGGTGCGAGTGTGGTGAAGAAACCTGCGAAAACTCGAGACTTTGGGCAGATTTCGAAGTTAGTTTTTATGTTTTTGATTTTCGAATTTCTTTAAATCAACTCGGCTCACTCAAATCATCGATTTTCTGTTTATTAAAGAAAATTTCCTCTAAAAATCGATATAATTATGACTCGAACAAATTCTTCAAAGTACTTTTCTTGACTGATTTATGGGATTCTCTCTCAACCATGCAATTTCCTAGAATTTTACCTCTTCAACATGTTTGGCGAAAAGGCGTTGAGTGGAATTCCGGTTATTATGTGAAAAATGATTATTATGTGAAGTCGTTATGATTTTAATGTTGTCCAACGCGATACTGATCAATTTCTTTTCTCCAAAGCGAAGTTCCACGTACAATTCGTTTAGTTTGAGATGCCGTTAATGGACTTACTAATGAATCTATTACCTTCATTCTACAATTTTTAACTCGAAAAATTTATATTTTACAAACATGTTTCAAAATTATTATATTAATAATATTATTTCATTGTTTAGTTATTGTTCACAATACTCATTCTCTAATAATATGCGTGTGTTTAGTTATTGTTCAATTACCCAGTCAATGAAATAATTCCTCTCTTCGAAACATTGTAAAAAATTAAATTTCAGTTTTTTTGTTGATAAAAACAACTTCGTGATTTCTCAACTTTTCAAATACAGAAATAAAGTTGACCCCAAAACAGCAATGTTGCGGATGTGCTCGCTTTTAATAGTAAAAATGAGTTATTTTTAAATGTAAACTCTTGCGAATCTATAAGAATCTCTTATGCCGGATTCTATCCTAACTCGAACGGCACTGTAATGTTGAAAAGTGTGAGCAAAGAAAATCGATGGAGTAGATCAAATTTCAGTTACTGTAGTTCAAAAATTTTACTTTTCCTACTTTTTTTCGTCCCAGATTCACAAATCGTAACGTAAAAATGTTTGAAGTAGGTAAAACTATCGTTGGAAACAGTCTGCAACGTTTATCATGTCAATTGAAACATTTATTGAAGTACAAACATTTTGGAAACTGGAAGTGGAGGTCGGCAAAGCGGTCGCGAAGCGGTTTTATTCTCTTATGTCTTTGCCGAGGTGTGGAACGGCACTGTAATGAATGCAAAATTAACCGAGTGGGGTGAAATATGCCCCAGTTCTTGTTTTCATGAAGAAAATATTGAATAAGTGTTGAACATGTCGAACTTTTGGTCACATTGACATACGAACAAAGTGAAATAAAACTTTTAATTTCAGAACTGCGCTCAAGCCGTGACTCGCCTGTATAGTGACGTCAACTGGAAGAGCCTACAATGCGCCGCCGCAGGAGCTACTCAGCTCTATAAGGTTTGATTAAACGACGTCACAACATTAAAATTGTTTCCTAGAGCGCCTGCGATTCACATAGGAAAGGATTTGAAAGAGGCTTCCAAGCTGGAAGAAGCAGTCTCGCTAAAGAGATTCTCGCTGCGTTTTCGCCAGGAACAAAAATCGATCATCTTCTAGAAGTTCTGGTCCGAAACATCCGCATAGGTGTCGATGAGGTCTGCTTTTCAAGTGTTATCTTTCTCTAGAAAATATAAAAAATTGTTCGCTCGTCAGATATTCTGCTACAAACCGCATACAATTATTTGCTACAAAAACGAAGAATCAGAATTTCCTAATCGAATCATCATAAAAAGCGAGTTTTGAGTTTCCAAAAGGAATGACTCAGAAGTTGTTATTCATTTGTTGCAACCGTTTTAATTCCCAAAGCAGAACCTATTTTCCAGAAGACCCGAAAATATTTTTCATTCAAAACAAATGGTAAAAAAACAAGTGTGGTACCACACACTACGGTAAACGCAGTTGAAAAGTATAAGCAAAGCCAATCGAAAAAGTAGATCAAATTTCAGTTACTGTAGTTCGAAAACATCTAAATTTCTTTCATTTTTTCTTATCCCAGATTCACAAACTGTAACTTAGAAGTAGGTAAACTAACGTTGGGAACAGTCAGTAACGTTCATTATGACAAGTGAAATATTTATCAAAGTACAAACACTTTGGAAAATGAAAGCGGAGGTCGGCAAAGCGTTTTCGAAGCGGTTGTATTGTCTTATGCCTATGCCGAGGTGTGTGGTTAATTTTACGGAATTCATCTTTTAAGAGGAAAAAAATATTACAAAATAATATTTTCAAGAACTCGATCACTTTCCATCCAGAAGTGATCTCGTCAGAGACCGTGTCCGCAGTCCAAATGTTCCAGCAGGTAATTTTTCTCATCTCAGTGTAACAATAATAAAGATAAATCTTCAGGCGCTCGCACAACAGGCGGCGCACAACTCGTCGCCACAGAGAGATCGGAACATGGGACTAGACAAATTCTTGGCCACTCAAGTAATTTTTCATTCATTACACAGCGCCGTTCGGGTCGGGATGGAATTTTTGCGGAGGATGATAATGGAAGAGCAATGGATTGTCTTAGTTTCGGGGGGTTTTCAGAAAAGAAGAGGGACTAACCCAAAATATTATATTGTAATTATTTTTTCCTCAACTCTATGTTTTCCATATAGTCATCGACTGCCATACGTTAGATTTTCTCTGTTTCCGAAGGATTTCAATCTTCAAAGAACAATATATCGTTTTAGTTTGTAGGGTGTTCAAGAAAGTAATAAGACTAACCCAAATCTCAAGTAATTTTTCATTCATTACACAGAGCCGTTCGGGTCAGGATGGAATTTTTGCGTAGGAAGCTAACGGAGGAACAATGGATTGTCTTAGTTTCGGGGGGTTTTCAGAAAATAAGTAAGACTAACCCAAGTCAACATAACCTACTATCTTGTTCAAGGTTTAACATCAACTCTATGTTTTCCATATAGTCATCGACTGCCACACGTTAGATTTTCTCTGTTTCCGAAGGATTTCAATCTTCAAAGAACAATATATCGTTTTAGTTTGGAGGGTGTTCAAGAAAGTAATAAGACTAACCCAAATCTCAAGTAATTTTTCATTCATTACACAGAGCCGTTCGGGTCAGGATGGAATTTTTGCGTAGGAAGCTAACGGAGGAACAATGGATTGTCTTAGTTTCGGGGGGTTTTCAGAAAATAAGTAAGACTAACCCAAGTCAACATAACCTACTATCTTGTTCAAGGTTTAACATCAACTCTATGTTTTCCATATAGTCATCGACTGCCACACGTTAGATTTTCTCTGTTTCCGAAGGATTTCAATCTTCAAAGAACAATATATCGTTTTAGTTTGGAGGGTGTTCAAGAAAGTAATAAGACTAACCCAAATCTCAAGTAATTTTTCATTCATTACACAGAGCCGTTCGGGTCAGGATGGAATTTTTGCGTAGGAAGCTAACGGAGGAACAATGGATTGTCTTAGTTTCGGGGGGTTTTCAGAAAATAAGTAAGACTAACCCAAGTCAACATAACCTACTATCTTGTTCAAGGTTTAACATCAACTCTATGTTTTCCATATAGTCATCGACTGCCACACGTTAGATTTTCTCTGTTTCCGAAGGATTTCAATCTTCAAAGAACAATATATCGTTTTAGTTTGGAGGGTGTTCAAGAAAGTAATAAGACTAACCCAAATCTCAAGTAATTTTTCATTCATTACACAGAGCCGTTCGGGTCGGGATGGAATTTTTGCGTAGGAAGCTAACGGAGGAGCAATGGATTGTCTTAGTTTCGAGGGTTTTCAGAAAAGAAGTAGGACTAACAACGAGTTCATCGTCGATCCTATATTTTCCATAAATTGTCCGACCGCCAAACGTTAGATTTCTCTGTTCCTGACATGGGAATGCTACCAAAAACCCACGAAATTGGAAGGTCTGACTGGGTTCTAGGGTTTTCAAATACGCTGAAGATGATAGAACCGGTGTCAAAAACTGCTATGTCGACCTTGTTTCAGAGTTATGAGCTGAAAACCGTGTGAAAAGTAGGTTTCATATGCATAGATCACTTTACACCTCGCTAGACTATATTTTTATGATGGACAACAGTTGAAAACCTATATATTCGTTGAAATTTCTATGATTCTTGGATTCTGGGCCGAGAAATCGTTGTTTGAATGTCCTCAAAAACCGCTGTATTGACCACCGAAAAAGCTACAACACGTACGCGAAACCAAGCAAGGAGGGTAGTCGAGAAGTGAATAGCGTTCGAGCACGACGCCGGTGTCCAAGTGGTTAAGACGTGAAACCGCTAAATTTTTTTGATTTTTTTCACTCGAGTTCGAATTTTTTCTTGTTAAAACTTTTTTGTTTTTGTTAACAAGGTGAATTCTAACCATTCAACTCAAAAATAACGATGCAAAGAATCGAGAAGCTTCGTGGAAGTCGAAATATGCCCATTTACAGAACTTTTTTTTGATTCCGTTAGGATTTCTTACCAAAACCGATATCGGACATTGTTCTCTGTTCGGAAATGATTATTACATCACTCAACATAAAAACAAAAAAGTTTTAACAAGAAAAAATTCGAACTCGAGTGAAAAAAATCAAAAAAGTTTAGCGGTTTCACGTCTTAACCACTTGGACACCGGCGTCGTGCTCGAACGTTATTCACTTCTCGACTACCCTCCTTGCTTGGTTTCGCGTACGTGTTGTAGCTTTTTCGGTGGTCAATACAGCGGTTTTTGAGGACATTCAAACAACGATTTCTCGGCCCAGAATCCAAGAATCATAGAAATTTCAACGAATATATAGGTTTTCAACTGTTTTCTATCATAAAAATATAGTCTAGCGAGGTGTAAAGTGATCTATGCATATGAACCCTACTTTTCACACGGTTTTCAGCTCATAACTCTGAAACAAGGTCGACATAGCAGTTTTTGACACCGGTTCTATCATCTTCAGCGTATTTGAAAACCCTAGAACCCAGTCAGACCTTCCAATTTCGTGGGTTTTTGGTAGCATTCCCATGTGAGGAATTTCAATCTTGAAATAACAATAGATTGACTCAGTTTCGGGAGTGTTGATGAAAGAAATAAGACTAACCCAAGTCAACATAACCGAAACTTTGATATGGCAAACGCGGATTCCATATTTTCTATCAACAACCCAGGACTAGACAAATTTTTGACCGCTCAAGTAATTTTTCATTCATTACACAGCGCCGTTCGGGTCGGGATGGAATTTTTGCGTAGGATGCTAATGGAAGAACAATGGATTGTCTTAGTTTTTTGGGGGGGGGGGGGGGGTTCAGAAAAGAAGTAAGACTAACCCGAGTCAAAATAACTTATAGTAAATGAAAGTTGATAATATTTGTAACTTTGAATTTCAAAATTTTTAGATAGTGTGAAGTTTGTACACATTTCTTTTTAGCATATAAATTTACGAAAAAAGAAGTCATGAATCTCGAATCTATTCGAAGTATTAGACATTTTCGTTCTCTAGATCGTCTTAGATTTGCGAAAAAAGAAACAATTTCTTCGCTGCGCAAGCAGTTTTTCATTTATTACACAGTGACGTTCCGATCGGGATGTTATTGAAGGTGCATTGGATTTTCTTCGCTTCCGAGTGTTTTCATTTAAAAATATGACTGACCCAATTCAACATAGCCGAGGCTTCGTTATGTTTTGAGATTCAAACTTGAAGAATCAAGTCTAATAAGAAAACTGGAAGAAAATTTCAGGTTTTGTTATAAGTGCTTAAAAATTATGTGTGCGTGCGGTCATGCGCTGCGTGTCTTTGCAAAATCATAAAATGGACGTTTCAGGTTCAACGACACCGCAAGCGAGCCCGCTCCCCATCGTCTCCATCTGCTCACCTGAAACGCCAGAAGAAGTTCTAGTTGAGTTTTCGGCTTCAGTAGATGATAGGCTTTGTCTCTTTTCCCTCTCTCCTCTCGCTCTCACCCACCCATACACATAGACGTACGCAGTCTTTAGAATTTGTACATAGTCAAATGTTCCATCTGGTGATTCTGAATTTGCGATATCATTAACATAGTATGTGTTGCTTTCCGCTGTCTCACTCCATTACTGCTTAAGAGTTGCGATTTTCACATGGTAAAACTGAATAGTGACGACAAAAAGAGTCATTGGTGCAGTCACTGTCATAGAATAGTGGTGATTGCACACTTTGCGCGTCAGAAAATGACGACAAAAAGTAATTGGTGCATTCACCGTGGTAGAAGTGATTGCACACTTTGCCGGTCATAAAATGTGAAAATCGTAACTCATATTAGAAATGGACAGTGCTTCAAGATTAGCAAGTATACTGTACATGCTAATCTTGAAGTAATTATTTTTCACAGTCCATTTATCATTCGCTAGGTTCTCCACTACAAAATCCATTACAAACGACACGAGTTGGCCTTTGTTTCAATCAAGTTTTTACGTGCTTCAAGCTAGTTTCGTCATTTATCGAGCTTTTTAATAGTCTGTACATGGCGTGCTCGAAATTCAAGGTAGAAAAAGTGTATGACGACAATGCGAGGTTTTGGTGCAAACACGAGTTTGAAATAACTGCACCATGGACTTCTTTTGTCGTCAAGAAATCACAATTTCCATCCTATGTCTCGAGTCATATGGGGTCGTTTTGTATCATTTTTGACATGAAAATACAATTTTCATGTCAAGTATTCAATTTTTAACTTATGAAACGACTTCATTGTGTATTTTTATTCAACATACTCCTAGAACTTTTGAAATTTCGGTATCGTCAACTATCAGAGCAGAATTGAGAATCAGAATTTGTGGACAAAAGAGATTTTGAGATTCTCAATTCTGAAGAAGTTGACGACATTTGCTCTAAAAATACTGGTGAAAAAAGAACCAACGATTTTTTTGTCTGTATAGCAGTATTTTAATCACGCTTGAACTTTTGAGTAATCGTGCCCTACTGATAATCGCACGCACCGCGACGAATTCAAAAGCACGCGGTTGTCAGCAGAGCACGACTACCGCAATATTCCACCACCTTGTGGCCATCATTTTTAAGATACCCGAGTTTCTTTTTTGTTTTCACACGCATAACGTCTCCTCACTTGTAGAAAGTATAATATTAATAAACTGTTTAAATATGTCTTATTTGTGTGTGTTTTTTTGCGGTTCTTAGCCGTTGAATATTATAATTTCTATGATTTTCTCATTGAAATGTATTGATTTTTTGAAAGTTCCTCAACTTTGGGATGTGTTGGTAAGAACTTTGGATTTGTGAAAAAAACACGATAAGTGGAAGTTTTTCAATTTATTGAAGCTAGCTACGACATTCTTCATTCGCTTTTTTCAAACTTGAGCTCATAGTGAATCGAATGAATTTGGTTATATTTGCGAAACAAATACAGTTATATTACATGTCGATGTTACCTTTTTAAAACACATTCCTGAGTTTGAGACTGATCTAATCCTCCCAGACACAGTGTATCACATTTGGCCAATCCAAAAGTGGGCGGAGCGACGAGAATAGTCTGTCAAAAATCGCTTTCTCGCAAAAATAACCAGTATGAGCGCGCGTACTGGTTATTTTTGCGAAGAACTACACTTTCGATATTATTACAGGTTAGCTCCGCCCCCCTCATCCGATTTTTTTGATCTTGATACACTGTAATTGTAGTTTGAGATATTTGCCCAAAAAGAAGAGGTCATTTTTTTTTGTAACTACATCTCCGATATTATTACAGGTTAGTTCCGCCCCCCCCCCATCCGATTTTTTTAATCTTGATACACTGTACTTGTAGTTTGAGATATTTGCCCAAAAAGAAGAGGTCATTTCTTTTTGTAACTACATCTCCGATATTATTACAGGTTAGCTCCGCCCCCATCCGATTTTTTTGATCTTGATACACTGTACTTGTAGTTTGAGATATTTGCCCAAAAAGAAGAGGTCATTTCTTTTTGTAACTACATCTCCGATATTATTACAGGTTAGCTCCGCCCCCATCCGATTTTTTTGATCTTGATACACTGTACTTGTAGTTTGAGATATTTGCCCTAAAAGAAGAGGTCATTTCTTTTTGTAACTACATCTCCGATATTATTACAGGTTAGCTCCGCCCCCATCCGATTTTTTTGATCTTGATACACTGTACTTGTAGTTTGAGATATTTGCCCAAAAAGAAGAGGTCATTTCTTTTTGTAACTACATCTCCGATATTATTACAGGTTAGCTCCGCCCCCATCCGATTTTTTTGATCTTGATACACTGTACTTGTAGTTTGAGATATTTGCCCAAAAAGAAGAGGTCATTTCTTTTTGTAACTACATCTCCGATATTATTACAGGTTAGCTCCGCCCCCATCCGATTTTTTTGATCTTGATACACTGTACTTGTAGTTTGAGATATTTGCCCAAAAAGAAGAGGTCATTTCTTTTTGTAACTACATCTCCGATATTATTACAGGTTAGCTCCGCCCCCCCCCATCCGATTTTTTTGATCTTGATACACTGTACTTGTAGTTTGAGATATTTGCCCAAAAAGAAGAGGTCATTTCTTTTTGTACGCTACTCACTTTTATCCTACAGAAGTCTTCAAGATGGTGCGAAAACTGAAAATGCACGAGCAGAAGTTGCTCAAAAAGACGGATTTTATGCAATGGCAAGTGGACCAGTTCGGAAAGCAAGGAGACATGTTGAGAAAGTGAGTTTTTGATGGATTGACCAATAGGAGTCGGAGTTGACGCCACGCCCCCTTTTTTCTATGAAAGTAGGTGAATTTTTTGTTACTGTCGTTTGAAAGTCTCAGTTTGGTAGATCAGATTCGTGAGAGTTACTGTAGTCAAATTTCTTTTTTGAAACAAGTTTGATTATAGCTAAAAAAAAATATTGCCTTAATTAAAAAGTCTTAATTGGATCAATCTGGAATAATATTGAAATCATTTTGAAAAAAATCAATTTTCATTTTTTTTAATTGTTAAAAACTTAAAAATATTGGTTGGATAATTTTGAAAATAAAATCAATTTCCATTTTTTAAAAATTAAAATAACAAAATCAATTTCCATTTTTTTAAAATTGAAGTTACAAAATCAATTTTGATTTTTTTTTTTCTCCAATGAAAATTATTATTCCTTGTAACGTAATGAAAATATGAATTGAAATATGATTTTTATTTTTTCAGATTCCACGTCACCAAACGCGAACACTACTCGCTCTACAACAAGCTGTCGAAGATGGCGAGAGACGTGGCTGAGCTCATTAAAGGACTCCCACAAGGAGATCCCTTCAGAGAAAAGGCGACGACAGAAATTCTGAAAAGATTTTATGCTGCTGGTCTGATCCCAACGGAAGATTCCTTGGAACGTATCGGAAAGGTAATTTTCAGCAGATAAACATAATAATAATATAATTTATTCCGTAAAGCGGAGTAAAGGAGAATAAGAAAAGGAGAAAAGGAAAAAAACAAATTTGTGATAATCTATCAAAACAATATGTGTATGAAAAAAATAAATAAAAGTGATTGAAAAATGAGGACGGGAATATGGTGAGGAAGAGAAAGGATGTCGAGTACGCGTTGACTATATCGAGAAGGGTCCAGCAATAGGTGCACCCATCTGGAGACTTTTGTTCACTCTGATTATAGCTTGTTCCAAGTAACTGAGGCCCACCAACTAGCTAGGGTAGAAATTGGCTGGCTATATGGGGGGCCGAAGTGTGGACCTTTTCTCGATATGGATTGTTGTGTGACTCGAAAGAAAAATCGTCTCGCAGGTTACTATAATAATAATAACTTTTTTCGATAAAGGTCATAAGCCTCGTGACGATCAGCAATAGCCGCCATGAGCACAGATAATGGGCGTGGTAACCGTAGGAGAACCTTTTTGATAGAGCTGCTTTTTGCAAAAATTACGTTGACTAAGTTTGTAAGATAACCAGAAGGATGGGAGCTTAATATGATTGTTAGTAGTGATAGAACACTTATGCGGAGCGGTGCGAGTTAGGCAGGGATTTTCAGAAGAAATAATAAAACCCATTATTAACCCTCCCCATAAAATGATTTATTATTCAGAGCTCGTTTTTTTTTAAATAAGAATCAAAAAAACTTAATAAAACATTTTTTGAGTTTCATTTTTTATTTAAAAAAAAACTGTCATTTGAAATTTTTTGTTCGCGTGTGAATTTTTTGAAATCAAGAATGTCCATGAAAACATTTGTTATCCTTTTTCATTTTCAAATCGTTCTCAAGTTTCTATCAATAAGACGATTTCGCATGACTCCGAAAAGACATTAAAAAAAAACCTATCACATTGCGGTAAATGCAGTTGAAAAGTGTAAGCAAAGTAAATCGAAAGAGTAGATCAAATTTCACTTACTGTAGTTCAAGAAATTTTACTTTTCTTCATCCCAGATTCAGAAATTGTAACGGTAAAATGTTCGAAGTAGTTGAAACCATCGTTGGAAACAGTCCGCAACGTTCATTATGTCAAGTGAAACATTTGTTGAATTACTAACACTTTCGATAATGAAGGCGGATGTCGGCAACGCGGTTGCGAAGCGGTTATATTGTCTTATGCACGTGCCCAGGCCTATCCTTTGATATTAATATCCATCTTCAGATGACCGGAGCGAGCTTCGCAAGACGCCGTCTGCCAGTTGTAATGAAGAATATCGGTATGGTGGACAGTGTTAAAACTTCAAGTGATTTTGTAAGTATTGCTGTTATTTATTAAAAATTGGTTAAAAAATTCTTATTTTACCCTTGGAAATCATTGATTTTCTTTATTAAAATTTGTTTTCTCAATCGATTTTCATTTTTTGATTGTAAAAATTACTGTAGTTTTTT
>OZ022254.1:12585495-12657995 GCA_963978915.1 Caenorhabditis parvicauda | reverse complement strand
TTTGAAGGTTGTTGAATGAATGCACCAGACACATGTTGAATGCTTCTTCGAGCAGATCGTGTGCAAAGACTTCTTGGAAGTGCGCAGCTCCATTCAGTCCTTCGTCTGTAAAAACACCAATAACCAACCAATGAGCGCATGAGTTCGCCCCGCCCATCGCGGTAGTTCTAATCTTTTGTTCCTGTGATTACAAAATGGATTTGGGGTCAGCGATTTTCGACCGACCATCGTCGGTGGCCCCGCCCACTTTTGGAATGGAAAAGTTATAAGCTTCGGGTATTATGAGGGGTGGCGACACCAGAATGTTACCGATATGTTACCAAACCATTACCCAAGTCGTACCAAAGGTGTATTTCGATACCGATGTCACACACCTCGGCACAGGCATAAGACAATATAACCGCTTCGCAACCGCTTTGTCGACCTCCGCTTTCATTTTCGACAGTTTTTATACTTTAAAAGTGTTTCACATGAACTGATAACTGAACCAAAACTCACCAAAAGCGATTCTGTAGAAGATCAACTTGTGTGGTGTCAAAGCGGCTATCACCTTTCCCATGGTGGGAAGGAACTCTCCAATCTCGAGTTGTAACAGGGGATAGTTCGTTTGATAGCTGAGGATCATTGAATCCCTTTTCTCACTTCCGGCTGGATCGATAACGGCTATCATCCCGGTTTCCGCCCCAACGACTAATTGAACTGCAAAACGGTTTTATCGATTTTTCGTCAAAATGAAAATTTGATTTTTCCCTTAGAAAACACTAAAATAAGCACTAAAATAATTCTCGAACTAATTCCAATGATTTTTTCTTCATTTTCAAAAAAATCAACATTTCAAAATTGATCGATTTTTTCTGAATTCCAACTAATCGATTTATCGACTTTTCGTCAAAATGAAAATTTCAAAAAATATTGATTTTTCCAGAAAACATTAAAATTAGGGCTTTCTCGAACAAACTCCAATGATTCTTTCTTCATTTTCAAAAAAATCAACATTTCAAAATTGATCGATTTTTTCTGAATTCCAACTAATCGATTTATCGACTTTTCGTCAAAATGAAAGTTTCAAAAAATATTGATTTTTTCCAGAAAACACTGAAATTATGGGTTTTCTCGAACTATTTCCAATGAATTTTTCTTCATTTTCAAAAAAAATCAAAATTTTTAAAAATGAGCAATTTTTTCTGGATTCCAACTAATCGATTCATCGATTTTTCGTCAAAATGAAAGTTTCAAAAAATATTGATTTTTTCCAGAAAACACTGAAATTATGGGTTTTCTCGAACTAACTCCAATGATTTTGTGTTCATGTTCAAAAAAATCAAAATTTTTAAAAATGAGCGATTTTTTTCTGGATTCCCACAAATCTGTAACAGAAAAATGAAAAATTCAAGATAATTTTATTAAATACAAGTTAAATTGATATTTAATGCTTACAACTCAAAATCGGCAGGATAAATGAATACTTTTTCCTCAAAAATGACAAAAGTTCCAACCTCGGTCTTGATAGAAAACTCCGGTCGTGAAGCAGGACGCTTCTTCTACCATGTGAGAATTCCATTCTACCACGCGAAAAAGGGACATTTCAGATGGATGGCTTCGAAGGCAGCTCGAGCAAGGGGTATAGGGTCACCATGGTAACGGTGTCCCACCAGATGAATGGGTTGATTCAATGGTACCTTTAAATATACCTTAAAAAAGAAAAAAACTAACAATTGTTAAGTTACTTGAAATGTCGCAGTTCATAGAGTTAGGAAAAAGGTGTCCACCAAGATTAACTTCGTGGGTGGTCGATTATCTGAATCTCTCACCAGATGGATGGTCCGAGCGAACTTGGGATGAGATGAGAAACATAACTCCATTTTGAGCTTTAAACTCCCGACTTCACAGTGGGCTACACATATGTACAGTGCCGGGCATAAAGATACGAACCCAAAAACTTCTTTGCTTATATAAACCTGGGAGTTACGGATTGGTCTGTGAACTTCAGAGATGTCGAAAAAAACATTTTCAAGCACTGTCTAAAAATATGGAAACAATAGGACATAACTGAGCAGTAAAATAGATCATTTTCTTAAAACCATTTAAAATTGACTTTTTCCTCTTTTCATCTAATTTTCGTTTCTTTTCATTCAATAAGAATTTCCCTATTCTCAAGTGCATAGTTATGATATTTTATACTATTAACATGATAAAAATCAAAAAATCCATTCAATCGGTGATTGTTCAATGCCATCACATGAGATTGAAGAAGTCGCACTTGACTGAAAAACCCGCAAAAACGATATCAACCTTTTATGAAGTTATTCTTGCTCCAGATGAACTGGATCTGTTTTAAAAATTGGTATGAACAGCTTCTTCATCGTTTCGACATTTTTCTAAGTTACATGTAAAAGATTCCAGATAGTTTGCCTTTGAACTTGTGGCTCACCTTCTCGAAAATTATCGAGTTGTGGTCACTGTTTTATTTATAAAATGGAAACGCTATAGCTATATGTAGTAGATGTCTAATTCTTTGTAGACACCTTCCTAACATGTTTCTGGTTCAGCTAAACATCTAGACGTCTACTGAAAAATGGTTTGAAGTTTTTTGGAAAGAACCGAACTAGAGTAAAAGGATGAACGAATGTGCAGGGTTCTACAGAGGCGGTCTGAAATTGTCAAAACGGATGAATCAAAGTTCTTTGTGAATGAAGTTTAAGAAAAAATAGTTTTCAAACGCGCTCTAATCTCAATTTTGCAGAATGAGTACGGTAGGCCTTCCCTAGGGTCGGGACTCTCACAACGAACAGTTAGATCTTCGTGGATTTACATTATTATTCTTACTTTCAGTCCATTGAAATTGAAGGCGCATTACTTAAATCGTTCTTGTATTTCGAGGCGAAACTGCTACGGTACTTAGTGACCGATTTACGGAGGTCAGACTTTTTTACAGGCAGAGGAAGCTATGTGGGCTGAAAATGAGATTAACTTCATGGGTGGTCGAGTCTCTAAACTCGCTCTCCCCCCTCAGCACCTCATAGATGGTCCGAAGAAACCTGAACTAAGTAGAACATTAACTCCATGGGTGGTCGAGATTCTCTCTGTACATTTTCGAGACTCAACTTCATGGGTGGTCCTGAAAACCTACCGCGAATTTTTATCAGTGGTTACTGTAGTCGAGTCACATACCCCAAACTTGGGTAACTAAACCAAACCTCTTTTCCTTCACTCTTCATGTTAAAATTCAAAATTCATTGCCTTTTTGACAGATATAGAAAAACACGCGGACCAGCACAAACGAGTTCAACACTTTATAGTTGATTTTAAGAGCGAATGTCAAAAACCTAATTCTCATTTGGCACAAAAATGTGTACAAAAAACACTAGGGTTAATAGAAATACAAAAGTACAGTAGTGAGGTACAATCAGAAGAAGAAGAAAAAATATATTCATCATAAAAAAAGGGGAAATTCGGAGCGGAGTGCGGTCTGCAGAGTCAAATTTAGGACTACTCCGAGTGAATCTACAAAAAATCTTTTGAAAAGCCTCCGGTATTGAGAGGTTCGGCTTAGGCTATTCCGCTTATAACTGACAGACCAGCTGTCCACCTTTAAAAACACCATTTTTTGAGAATTTCGTATGAAAAAAAAGAAGGGGTCAAATTTAGGACTACTCCGAGTAAATGTGCAAAAAATCTTTTAAAGAGCCTGACTTTCGATATTGTTCGGCTAGAACGAAAGATCTTTGCTGATGCATCTAGGCTTATGCTCTTTCTAAGCTTTGGCTTAGGCTAGAACCTCCAAAACTTTGGGTGGACCGGCATTGAAAGAACTTTGGGTGGACCGGCAGTCCATGTGTCGCCCGGTTGAATGAAACGGGCGACACATGGACTGCAATTGGGCGACACATGTCCGGGACGATAGTCGCCCATTTACGGTCCAATGCCGGTCCACCCAAAGTTTTGGAGAACCGATGGACCACTGACAGGCCAGCTGTCGTCCACCAATTCCACCATTTTTTGAGCGCATTCCGCTTCAAATTTCAAGAACGAAAAATCATTGCGACAAAAGATTCAAACACTTTGGTTTTTTCACATGAGCTTTAGTGAGCAAAGAAGGGATGTTTGGAATTCACAGTTTTAAAAATCTGGAGAATTGGGGGGTTCGGAAAGACAGATTGTTACACTTGATAGGTTGGTGGGTGGTGATTGGTGAGCATGGTGACCTCTGATGATGACGAAAATCGATAATTGATTTGTAATATGTGTGTTGAAATGGCTCAAATTTTACGACTAACCCACCCCAATGACCATGATGACAATGTTCTACTCATTCTGCAGCAATTTCTCCGTTTTGACCTACCTCAGAACGGGTGGTCAAATACACCAAAATTGGTTACAATATTCTACTGAAACTGCAGCAATTTCGCAGTTTTGACCTACCTCAAAGCGGGTGGTCAAATACACCAAATGGCAAGGTCACCAAATGTTCACCAATCACTTCCTTTAACTTATGGGGTACTGTACTCATCGTCTTCATACTCTTCCCGAATATTCGAGTCTGTTGACGATCCGGGCATCCCTTGCTCTCCTCTCGGATCCATTTCGGCTGCATGACTGTAGTTGAGCAGCGCTAGATGAGTGTTGCCTAAGCGACGGTGGACTTTTGCTGAAATTTGGTGTGTTAGACACTGCGCATCGGGGATAAGCGGATTTAGCCGCTCTGCGACCGCTTTGCGAAAACCTAGGCAGAGCGCACTTGCCTCTTTATTTTATTTTTGCTGAAATTTTGTGAATTAGACACTGCGCATCAGGGATAAATGAATATAGCCGCTCTGCGACCGCTTTGCGAAAACCTCAGCAGAGCGCACTTTCCTCTTTATTTCATTTTTGCTGAAATTTGGTGTATTAGACACTGCGCATCAGGGATAAGTGGATTTAGCCGCTCTGCGACCGCTTTGCGAAAACCTCAGCAGAGCGCACTTTCCTCTTTATTTCATTTTTGCTGAAATTTGGTGTATTAGACACTGCGCATCAGGGATAAGTGGATAGCCGCTCTGCGACCGCTTTGCGAAAACCTCAGCCGAGCGCACTTTCCTCTTTATCTCATTTTTGCTGAAATTTGGTGTATTAGACACTGCGCATCAGGGATGAGTGGATTTAGCCGCTCTGCGACCGCTTTGCGAAAACCTAGGCAGAGCGCACTTGCCTCTTTATTTTATTTTTGCTGAAATTTGGTGTATTAGACACTGCGCATCAGGGATAAGTGGATTTAGCCGCTCTGCGACCGCTTTGCGAAAACCTCAGCCGAGCGCACTTTCCTCTTTATTTCATTTTTGCTGAAATTTGGTGTATTAGACACTGCGCATCAGGGATAAGCGGATTTAGCCGCTCTGCGACCGCTTTGCGAAAACCTCAGCCGAGCGCACTTTCCTCTTTATTTCATTTTTGCTGAAATTTGGTGTATTAGACACTGCGCATCAGGGATAAGCGGATTTAGCCGCTCTGCGACAGCTTTGCGAGATTCTCAGCAGAGCGCACTCCCCTCTTTATTTTATTTTTGCTGAAATTTGGTGAATTAGAAACTGCAAATCTGTGATAAATGAATATAACCGCTTTGAGAAAACCTCAGCAGAGCGCACTTCCCTATTTATTTTATTTTTGCTGAAATTTAGTGTACTAAACACTGCACATCAGGGATAAGCGGATTTAGCCGCTCTGCGACCGCTTTGCGAAAACCTCAGCCGAGCGCACTTTCCTCTTTATTTTATTTTTGCTGAAATTTGGTGTATTAAACACTGCGCATCAGGGATAAGTGGATTTAGCCGCTCTGCAACCGCTTTGCGAGAACCTCAGCAGAGCGCACTTTCCTCTTTATTTCATTTTTGCTGAAATTTGGTGTATTAGACACTGCGCATCAGGGATAAGCGGATTTAGCCGCTCTGCGACCGCTTCGCGAGAACCTCAGCAGAGCGCACTTTCCTCTTTATTTCATTAATGCTGAAATTTGGTGTATTAGACACTGCGCATCAGGGATAAGTGGATTTAGCCGCTCTGCGACCGCTTTGCGAAAACCTCAGCAGAGCGCACTTCCCTCTTTATTTTATTTTTGCTGAAATTTGGTGTATTAGACACTGCGCATCAGGGATGAGTGGATTTAGCCGCTCTGCGACCGCTTTGTGAAAACCTAGGCAGAGCGCACTTGCCTCTTTATATTATTTTTGCTGAAATTTGGTGTATTAGACACTGCGCATCAGGGATAAGTGGATTTAGCCGCTCTGCAACCGCTTTGCGAAAACCTCAGCAGAGCGCACTTCCTTCTTTTTTATTTTTGCTGAAATTTGGTGTATTAGACACTGCGCATCAGGGATAAGCGGATTTAGCCGCTCTGCGACCGCTTTGCGAAAACCTAGGCAGAGCGCACTTTCCTCTTTATTTTATTTTTGCTGAAATTTGGTGTATTAGACACTGCGCATCAGAGATAAGTGAATTTAGCCGCTTTGCGAAAACCTCAGCAGAGCGCACTTTCCTCTTTATTTCATTTTTGCTGAAATTTGGTGTATTAGACACTGCGCATCAGGGATAAGCGGATTTAGCCGCTCTGCGACCGCTTTGCGAAAACCTCAGCAGAGCGCACTTCCCTCTTTATTTTATTTTTGCTGAATTTTTAATCTATTTATCTGGTTTTTCATCTGTATGAACATTGCGGATTGATCACAACGATAGTTTTACTTACTTCAAACATTTTTTCCGTTACGATTTGTGTCTCTGGGATGAAAAACGGCAAGAAAATTTTTTTGAATTACAGTAACTGAAATTTGATCTACCTTATCAATTCGAGTCCAAGTGAAGAAAAGGAAATAGCTCATGGCACCGTAACCATTCCTCACCGTAACTACTTTTTCTCAACTACAGTAAGCATCATTTCTCAAGTTACCGTATGCAGCGGTATAATGTACTAAAATAGAAAATACCCACCCATAAGATGATAAATGAACGATTCATCCGGTGACTTTTCTTTCAATCGTTCCAACTCAACTAGACATTCCTCATTTCTTTTTTCTTCGAACAGAAGGCGAGCACGATGGAAACGACATGCAATATCGTCTGCGTTGATCTCCAGTGCCTAAAAAGCAACAATTGAACCATCATCCAATCCAATAGAGCGCATTTACATCGATCAATAGTTCCGTATTTGCAGTGCATTCGTTTTGTGAATGACCTCATTTCTCTTCAATAATTCGTGCAAAATTTTGCGCTGCGCACAACCGCGTTGCGAGAAAGACTCGTTCTCACGAAGGAAATTCGGAGAAGTTAGCAATAGGGCGCGCTTTCTGCTTTACCCACGAACCTCTACAATAGAGCGCGTTTACAGCAGGATTGTTTTGAGCAATTTTGCAGAATGCATTCCAAGAGGAATTTGAGATGAATCAGTATTCTTAGTACATATTTCAATTGCATCAACCGAAAAGGGGCGGAGCTGCTCTCGAAATTCATTGGTTGCTCCATCATTTTCGACATGAGTTCAGCTTGGAAACAACCAGTAAGCTTAGAGATTGGCTCCGCCCCCAAATTCCTGGTCCCTTTTCGGTCTTGCATTTTTACAGGTCAGGGCACACTGTAGATGACTTTGAAACAACTAATAAGCCTAGAGATTGGCTCCGCCCCCAATCCCTGGTCCCTTTTCGGTCTTGCATTTTTACAGGTCAGGTGACACTGTGAGCTACTTTAAAACAACCAGAAAGCTAAGAGTCTGGCCCCGCCCCCAATCCCTGGTCCTTTTTCGATCTTGCATTTTTACAGGTCAGGGCACACTGTAGATGACTTTGAAACAACTAATAAGCTTAGAGATTGGATCCGCCCCCAATCCCTGGTCCCTTTTCGGTCTTGCATTTTCACCGGTCAGGTGACACTGTGAGCTACTTTAAAACAACCAGAAAGCTAAGAGGCTAGCTCCGCCCCCAATCCCTGGTACCTTTTCGTTCTTGCATTTTCACAGGTCAGGTGACACTGTGATCGACTTTAAAACAACTAATAAGCTAAGAGGCTAGCTCCGCCCCCAATCCCTGGTCCTTTTTCGATCTTGCATTTTCACAGGTCAGGTCATACTGTGAGCGACTTTAAAACAACCAGAAAGCTAAGAGGCTGGCCCCGCCCCCAATCCCTGGTCCCTTTTCGATCTTGCATTTTTACAGGTCAGGGCACACTGTAGATGACTTTGAAACAACCAAGAAGCTTAGAAATTGGCTCCGCCCCCAATCCCTGGTCCTTTTTCCTTTTTCGATCTTGCATTTTCACAGGTCAGGTCACACAGTGAGCGACTTTGAAACAACTAAAAAGATAAGAGGCTGGCTCCGCCCCAATTCCTGGTCTCTTCTCGATCTTGCATTTCCACAGGTCAGGGAACACTGTGAATGACTTTGAAACAACTAATAAGCTAAGAGGCTGGCTCCGCCCCTAAAACATACCTTATCCACAAGCTGCATAGCCATCGCTGGTTTACCAAGGGACTGAACGACCTGTGACAGAGTGCAGAGCATTGCGCGGCTTGTCGGATTGATGTTCACCGCTTTGGTCATGTTCATTTCAGCCAAGCCGAGCTGTTCCTTCTTCAGGTGGACAAGTCCCAGGCCGTGCCACGAACGGTAGTCGTGTGGGGCGAGACGGATGGCACTCCTGAGAAAATCGATAAAAATGGCATTCTCCACAGGGTTCTCTACGTGCGTATTTGTGGCGAGCACTGGGCATTTTTGAGCCGAATTTGTGTCTATATCAAAGAGGTGACCACACTATCGCCCGAGATCGGCTATGCCTGTAGGCAGTGCTGATTGAGAAAATTTGGGTCTCAACCTTACTTAAGCCAAGAAAAATCCTGAGAAAATCGATATTTTAATCGATAAAAAATGGCATTCTCCACAGGGTTCTCTACGGGCGTATTTGTTGCGAGCACTGGGCATTTTTGAGCCGAATTTGTGTCTATATCAAAGAGGTGACCACACTATCGCCCGAGATCGGCTATGCCTATAGGCAGTGCTGAATGAGAAAATTTGGGTCTCAACCTTACTTAAGCCAAGAAAAATCCTGAGAAAATCGATATTTTAATCGATAAAAAAACGGCATTCTCCACAGGCTTCTCTACGGGCAAATTTGTGGCGTGCACTGAGCATTTTTTACGTTTTTATTGAGAAAATTCGGGTCCCAACCTTACCTAAGCCAAGAAAAACGGTCTGTCTGTTTTTCTTGAAATACCGGGAAAAAACTAAGCGATGAAAAAATAATTTCATGAAAAATTTTGGTAGAGGTGAAAAAACTATCAATTTTATAATTTTTTTTGCATTTTTTACAAAGATTTTTCGTTTGGGAGTCGAAAACCAAGTTTATCGATTTTTAGGTTGTATAAATTGATTGTCATGAACTTTTATCTGAAGTATCCGAATTTTTCGTCGCACATACATCGCTAGAAGCATGGCCGTTTTCAAACGCGCTCTAATCTCAATTTTGCAGAATGAGTACGGTAACTCTCACAACGAACAGTTAGATCTTTGTGGATTTAATTCATTATTCTTACTTACAGTTCATTGAATTTAAAGGCGCATTACTTGAATCGTTCTTGTGTTTCAAGGCGAAACTGCTCAGTACTAAGTAACCGATTTACGGAGGCCAGATTTTTTTTACAGGTAGAGAAAGCTATCTGCGTCGTATTTCCAAAAAACAAGATAGTCTTTCAATTAGAACCTGAATCATGGCCATGATGCGAAATTTCTAAACTTTTGCCTTCTGTTATGTGAAATTTTGTGCAAAATCAGCTGAATCTGAATAGATGTTAAAAATTCACCTGAAGGAAGCCGCAGCTTTCTCCAACTCGTCTTGAACCACCAGTTCGTGGCCGAGAAGAGCGTGAGCATAAGCGAATCTTGGGTCGATCTGCAGGGCTCTTTCAAGACACTCTACGGCTTGGAGGTGCTGAAAGAAGCTTGTGGTTCTCAATCATTTTTTTTAGTTCATACTAACTTTAGAAAAAAAAATTAATATAGAGTTAATTGATTGGCACCAAAAAAATTAACTCTGAATGTACTCCGGATTTTACTCTGAAAATACTCCGGAATTAACTTTATATAAAGTTGAACGATAACAGAGGTCATAAAAAGAGAAAAGCAACTAAAACTGATTCTAGTAACTTTTGAAAATCCTCTCCGGGTCTCTACTATTTCGGTATCCTACTTTCAGATGTTCGCAAAAAAAAAAGTCAATTCCGGAGAACATTCAGAGTTAATTTTTTTGGTGCCTCAATTAACTCTATATTAAATTTTTTCTAGAGTAAACTTATTCTGTGTCAATAAGATTCGAATTTTCAAACCAATAGTCTTTTTTAAAAGTTGATTTCGCCTGTGCGGTGATGCTTACTGTTTCATGTTTGGTGATTTTGTAGGTCTTCATTTAACACATTTGGCTAGGTCTCAACTCTAAGTCACAATTCCTGTTCAGGTTTTTGAAAAACTCAACATCCTAATTGAAGTATTTTGAAAATTTAACAAAAAAAATACCTGTCGCTGAAGTGAAAAGCAGTTTCCTGCAACACACCAACTCTGTGGTCTTTCTCGTGCTCTGCTCGTCAATCTTTGTGCAAGGGAAGAGAGTTCTTGACTGTCTTGGAGATGCCACAAGGCTGTCGATAGCAGTTCCATGCCCTGTTAATGTTTGTAGAGAAACATAAGTCATTTTTTATTTAAACTTTTTATTGACACTATAGTGCACTAGATACTTTTTAACCGAAAAAGTTTTGAGAAGGTTGAAAATTTTGATTTAAAAAATGAGGTTTCCGTTTGGTTCGTGTTTTTTTTGTTGAAAAAAACTGAAATTATCTATTTTTCAATTTTTTCGAAAAATCAAACTTTCTCTATTTTTGTACTAGCTACTTTTTAATGAAGAAAAATTATAAGAAGATCGAAAAAAAGGGTTTTCCACTTGGTTCGACCTTGTTTGAAAACAAACTGAAACTAGATTTTTTGCAATTTTTCTTCAAATACAATGTGGTAGTACTTTAGAAAAAGTTAAAGGACGGCTAAAAACGTTTTTTCTGCATTTTCCATCTTTAAAATACGTGTCGCTACAGAAAAGACTGAGACTTTAGGTTCCAAAAAACATCAAAAATTACCTCAACTCTATCAGGATTCAGAACGTGTGCTCCTTTCAACAAATCTCTCGCCAATTCGTACTCGTTTCGTTCAAAATAGTAGTGAGCACGAGCATAGTACACAAGTGTTGAGTCCATTGGAACCAAGTATTCGAGACGTTCTAAATTTTTTGTTTTTTTATTTGATTTTTTGTGTTTTGACAGGTTTTCAGTACACACTTTATTCTGGTCCATGACGTTACTGTAACTTTGACAGGATTACTGTAGCTACTTTCATTATGCAAATATATCGCTATCGCTTTTCAAACCCACTTTAATCTCAATTTTTCAGAATGAGTACGGTAGAGTCGGGACTCTCGCAACGAACAGTTCGATCTTTGTGGATTCAAATTATTTTTTATTTTCAGTCCATTCTGAAGTTCAAGGTTCATTACGTAAATCGGTCTAGTACTTCAAGGCGAAACTGCTACGGTACTAAGTAACCGATTTACGGAAGTCAGACTTTTTTACAGGTAGAGGAAGCTATGTGTGACGTCTACTGAATTTCATGTAATTTATTCGCATGAAAATTTTTAGACAAGTTAAACTCTTTGCAACTCCCTACAAAAAGGCCTGTATGGCTGGAATAATCAAAAAAAAACAGCACAAATAAAGCCAAAGCCGCAGTACGAAAATTTTCAGTAAGAGAATCGTCTTGTTCAAATACACTAGTGCCGAAAATATAGATGAAAATTGTTTTTTTCAGGAAATCGAAAATATTATTCTGAAACTACTCTGACTCGATTCTCAAGCTATCAACCCGCAAAATTCAAAAATGAATTATTTAACTGCAATCATGGTGAATTCAATCCATTTAACCTTTACCAAACAATTATGAGATTAATACACTAATGGTGTACTTATCTTCAATCTTAGTGTGTTTTATGCTGCTGTTTTTGAATATAAATTCATAACTTTTAAAAATCTTGACGATTTTCAATGAAACTTCACAAAAATATGGATATTTGTATTCGATATCTTAACAGGAAACGACCTTCAGCGTAATTCGGATCCAGAGTTGAGACCTAGCCAGATGTGTTAAGCAGGTTGAGGGATGAAGTTTTCATGTAGAAAATTTTTGCACGTTTTTTGTTACAAGCGAGATATTTTAATTTAAAAATTCTCAACTCGAAAATGAATGACCTCTCGCACGACACAATTGGATCTAACAGGAAAAACAACTAGCGGGGTGGTGGAGTGGTCAACGGTTCTGCGTTTTTTAGAAAAAAAAATTCCAGACAAAATTCTCAATCCATATTTAAATGAATGAAGTGTAAGTGGTGAAGAAAATACATCTTGTGCAATTCTACTGGTCACAACAAGACGATCTGTCAACTACCACAATAATCATATTTAAATGTCAACAAAAATAGTAACGTTCTACTTCTTGTGGGACACAATGTGTTTAATTTATTCAGATTTATAAAACTTACGAATTAATCTCTGAGCTTCCTCCCAATTGAATGAGCTCATGGCTTCTTCGAGTGATGCATAACAAATGAATATATCCGTGATAGCTCCTGGAAATGCATTAATTCGTTGATTATCGTTGAAACTAGTGGCGAGGATCGAACTTCTACCTTAATTATTGACGAAGTAAAGCTCTATCCACCACGCCACACCATCCTGATATTTTTCTAATCATAATTTTAATTTTTGAATCAATAATCTTATTTTTTATTATTTCTTGAAAAATGGGGCGAAAAATGACAACTTCATCATTTGATGTATAAAGAAAAAACAAAAGATCAGGAACCCCTGACACGTACAGCGGAGAGCAAAAACATTCTCCACTACACCACTCAACAAAACCTGTCTGTTTCATTCAAACTGCGTGATTTTCATTAATTACGAGGACAAAAACAAAAAGAACAGGTAATTCCATCGGGGGTCGAACTCCTTTCACGTACAACGAGCAGCAAAAGTGTTATCCACTAAACCACAAGAGAAAAACTTACGATAAACTTCACTATAGACAACTTTGCTCTTCTTTTTCGTTGTTGTTTTGGTCAATTCAAAATCTTCGATCCGCACTGTTTCATCGACATACGGTTTTTCTTCGATTTGATTGTTCAAATTCTCAATCTCCAGGCGATTTTCTGACGACTCTTCCTCGGGAACAGGCCGTGTCTGAAATGATTTCATGATTTTAAAGGTTTTCCTAACCTTAACGTGTACTTAAAAAGGATAGCTTCGAGTTTTTTTCACAGAACATTGCCATAAAATAACTTACGGACACGTACCAACTATTGCTGATTTGGTTATTCTTTGTAACTTATTACTCGGATAAATTTTTCAAGTTTAAAAAGAACAACTTTTACTTTTTTTTTAATTTTCAGGCATTATAATAAAGATACAATATGTTCTAGTTCCTATCCAACTAAATTTTTTTCAAAAAAACCCCTACTTCAACATAAACAACATGTTTTTGTTGACAGTTTAAACATCAGAACATGCGCATAATTTGTCTGGCAGTCGAATTTCGATTAATGGACTACAAAGAACATAAAAACAAAACAGTTTCGTTGTTAAATCGATAAAAATTGAATTTAATTTCTCAAAATAGTCTTTTCGTACTAAAATCAATGTCTAAAAACGAAGGATCCTCCGCCCACTTTGCCCCGCCCCCTTTTGGTGTAGCCGATTTTTTGGGTGGTCCTTTTTGGTTTCCAGTGGGCTCGAGACGAGAGAGAGAGGAATGGGTTGCGTAAAAGTGCCCGGGGAGGAGACGTACCCGCGACAAGTGAGAGAGAGAAACAGCAAAGAAATTGCTTCTTACGAGGGAATGCCACCAAGGGGCCACGAATTTATACATTCTGACTGGTCTCCTAGGTTTTCGAATATGGTGAAAATGATAGAACCGGTCTCAAAAGTTGCTTCATCGACCTGGTTTTTGAGTTACGGTCGATGTCTTTTTTACATGTAAATTTGCAAGAAATCGCGTACACCCTCGTTTCTGCGCATCAACGTGAGGTTGATCTAAAAAAATCGTGTCGCGTCGCCTAGTGGATAAGATCTAGGACTTATGCTATTGCTTTTGCGGGTTCGATCCCCATCAAGTACCATTTCGTTTTGTTTTTCAATGAGAGTTGTCAACTTTTTCTGTTTTCATCATTCTAACCTATGATACATAAATGTAAAGAGAGAGAGAGAAGAATGTGAGAGTGGGAGAGATAGAGAAGGGTGTGAGAAAGGGAGAGAGAGAAAGAGAGAAAGAGAGAGAGAGAGAGAGAGAGAGAGAGAGAGAGAGAGAGAGAGAGAGAGAGAGAGAGAGAGAGAGGGATGGATGGTAAATTTAATTGGACAAAAAACGTTTTGGAGCGTTAGCGAAATAAAACTCCAGCGGCCCGAACGTAGCGAGGAATAGCTGCCGGTAGTTTATAACTGATCGACAGATTTTATACTAACTGCAAACTCACGAATCAAAGCCCATAAAATCAATGAAGACAACTTTGGAACCTCTTTTTCGAAAAATCACAACTCTCATTGAAAAACAAAACGAAATGGTACTTGTTGGGGATCGAACCCGCAAAAGCAATAGCATAAGTCCTAGATCTTATCCACTAGGCGACGCGACACCTCAGGGAAACCGTTCATAGCCAGATCTGGAAAAAAACGAACCAGATCTGGAGTTGCACCTCCAATCAGGTTGTAACTCTCAAAATTTACTCATTTCGCTTAAAGATATGATGTGTCTAAATATCATGACAAAAAATTGGTTCTTAGCAGAGTTATTGTTGTTTGAAGAAAAATGTACAAGCCAGATCTGGCGCCAGATCTGGCTCAACTTTTCAAGTTGTAAAAAAAGAGCTCTATTTTCTTTCTAACATGTAAAATTTAGATTGTAGTTTCTGATCTATCAATCAAATTATGTTTTGAACAAAATGGAAAGATATTCCATGTCATCACGGCACTTTTGAAAAAGTGAACCAGATCTGGAAAGTTCAAGCCAGATCTGGGAAATTCGAGCCAGATCTGGTATAAAATATGAAACGCGGTGTGTGGGAAAATTTTGTCATGCGTTCGCAGATATTCATTGTTAACTGAAACTTCATTTTCAAGTTTTTTTTTCAGTTTTTTGATTTATTCTTGATCAGTATCCTATATCATACTAGTTTTTCGAAATCATCATGAAATTCATTTTCTCTCTTTTGCAATGTTTAAATTTCAGCCGGCAATGTTCAACATTCAACGGCAAATGTTCCGTGCACCTATTGGATATCCCGAAGGAAGTCATAACTCTCTCACTGGCCTGGAATATATCACTATCTTCCAATACTGTTCAGCATTTGCATTCAGTGAACCATATTGAGGTATTTTTTCACGAAACAGTATAAAAGTAAAAATTTTCAGGTCACTATTATCATTATTCTTGTTCATTCTAGCTTAACGCATTTGAGGTCTCTATTGTTGTTATTGTTCATTCTGGCTGAACGTAAACCTGAAACTCAGCATGACGTAACCACAAGGTAATATTTGACAATCACGTTTTTGATTGTAAACTATTTACAGTCGTCAAGATCATCTCACTGCAGTTATGAGAAGCTGATTCGGAACAAGCGCGGAAAGGAATTCTCATAAATATGTAGGTTTTTTTTTCACTTTCTTGAATTTTAATTTTTTACCAGCGACAAATGATATGTACGCAATAAAACAAAAACAATGGAAACACTTCTTTCTTGTGGTTCTACATTTCCAAACATGGTGCCACCAGACAGAAAGTTCCACGTGTCTTTTTTATGAGATGCTAAAATTATGTGCAGTTTGGGATTTCAGAATGAATTCACAAAAGCTTCATACATTAGATAATTCAGAGAAGACATAAGAAGTCGGATGTTCTCCGTAACTTCTAAAGATCCACAACCAGCATACTCGTCTGTACAACCTCTACGCGGAGTTTGTGTATGCTCAACAGTATCAACGAAGTCTATCCAGAAAAATAAAACCATTCAAAGTCTAATTCATTATTGTATACTGTAAATGTTTGATTGTTGATGAATAAAAATTCATTAAAAATATGTTTTATGCGTTTTTGAACCCCTGAATGATAATGGGAGTTTTAACCTGATCTAGATAATTTCCGCTAGATCTGAGAATTTTCGACCAGATCTGAGTATTTTTTGCCAGATCTGGGAAATTCCAGCCAGATCTGAGAAATTCCAGCCAGATCTGGGAAATTCCAGCCAGATCTGGGAATTTCCAGCCAGATCTGGGAAGTTTAGCCAGATCTGGGAAATTCTAACCAGATCTGGAAAATTTGAGCCAGATCGTGCCACTTCTAGCCAGAGGTTTCCAGATCTGGTTCGTCTTTTTCCAGATCTGGCTATGAACGGTTTCCCTGAGACGATTCTTTTAGATCAACCTCACGTTGATGCGCAGAAACGAGGGTGTACGCGATTTCTTGCAAATTTACATGTAAAAATGACATCGACCGTAACTCAAAAACCAGGTCGATGAAGCAACTTTTGAGACCGGTTCTATCATTTTCACCATATTCGAAAACCTAGGAGACCAGTCAGAATGTATAAATTCGTGGCCCCTTGGTGGCATTCCCTCGTTAGAACCACTTTTTTCAATCAAAAAGTCTGAATGATTGCGATTTTGTTATGAAAAAGGGGAAAAGGGGCTCTGAGCGTAGCGAGAACTACCCTGTTTGATTTAATTGATGTAATCCACCACTCCACCCCAAAGTCCACCAAAATGCTCACCCTTGAAGCCGACGTGTTCATGATAGTCCTTGCAAGGTTCGAGTTCTTCGATGTCAGCGGCAACTTCACTTCTCTTTTTCGTATCGTCGGCGATTTGGTCACAGTTTTCGATTCTCGCGCTGCCGCGCGGCTCAGCATCCGTTCCGCCGTCGCTGACGCCATAGATGGTGACGCTCCAACAGTGGTGGATCCTCTGGTTCTTGGTGTCGCTGCGCCACGACTACCAGCGTTTTCTGTATCACTGCCGAAGAGCATTCTAGTGGAGGGTTGGCGGCTGGAAACTCTTCGAGATTCAATCTCATTCAATCGAGTGCTTTTCCTTTGTGATGAGATGATCCCAGCAGTTCGGGTGGATGATGACGCTGTTGTAGAAGTCAACTTCTTCTCCGGCGTTTTTGTATTCGATTTTCTCGGGGACTGAAAAGTTTCTCATTGAATTTTTCCAGATACGGTACTCATCTCAATGTGCGGTACTCAAATTTTTCCAGATACAGTACTCAATTCAAGGTACGGTATTATATTTTTCCAGATACAAAACTCATCTCAAGATACGGTACTATAATTTTTCCGGATACAGTACTCAAATTTTTCCAGATACAGCACTCATCTCAAGGTACGGTACTAACATTTTTCCAGATACAGTACTCATCTCAAGGTGCGATACTCAAATTTTTCCAGTTACAGTACTGATCTCAAAGTACGGTACTCTAATTTTTCCAGATACAGTACTCATTTCAAAGTACAGTTCTCAAATTTTTCAAGTACGGTATTCAAATTTTTCTCCGAATACAGTTCTCACCTCAAGCTATGGTACCCACTTTTTTCAGGTACAGTATTCATCTCAAGCTACGGTACTCACTTTTTTAGGTACCGTACTCATATCACGAATTCTAAAGCTGTTGTCTCGCTTCCAAAAAATAAAAACAGTGAAAACGCGAGATTGTTCAGATAGAAAAAATACGATAAATGAGAAAAACTTACTGCAGCAACTCGAGCAGACCTTCTCGTCTTCACTGGTCCAATATCATCCGAAATCGACCCAACGCTCATAGTATCATCTGTGTGCGTACTTACAGTATCATCCTCAGTTGTGACGTCAACATTTCTGAAAGTGTTTTTGAAATTAGATTATATGGTACATTTTCTACTCTTATTTTGAAAACTTGTAAACGTTCATTGAAGATGAACCAAAATTTTCCAGGATAACTTATCTTCAGGTTTTAGTAATGATTTCACTATTTCTCATACTCATAATTTTTCTCTAATCCATTAGACGCGATGCGGTCAGTCAACGCGGCTGGCCATTCCCTCAAAAGCACTCAATTTGAACAAAAAACACTCACATTTGCCCTTTAATCTTCTTTCTCAGTCGGTCCAGCCTCTGTTCAACGTTCCTTCCACCATAGACAATGTACTGCTTGACCACCGACCATGTCAGTTCGCTTTCTTCCACTGCCAAATGAGCTTGTGCCAGTGCTTTTGGTACTTCACCAGAGTCACTGAAAATAATTTTTGGAGTCCTCTAAAGCGACGCGGTCATGCGCTGCGTATGTTGCTTTTAGCATTGACAAAATGAAAGAGGGCAGTCTTGGGCCTTCGGAACCGGAATGGTCCTTTTCAAAACTAGAGAATCTACTCATCAAAATAACATATTAGAAACAAAAAACCCTGCTCGACTCACCACATAAGCGTCGAAAGAAGAGTCCTAGCATATGGAGATACGTCCGACCTCGCCAATGACTCGTGAAGTTCACCCGTGATTGGATCTATCAGTGCTGCTACACACTCATCTGGTCTGAAATTTCATAATTTTTCAGATTTACAGTTGAAATATGACGTCTTCGACACTTTTCGTTTTTTTTTAACTTTCAAATTGAAAAAAATGTAGTTTGCAATGGCGAACGTTTGAATTTTTAACTTTAAAACTCGTGCCGCGCAGCAGCGCGCGGTCGGATTAAAACTTGATGCGCATCTCCGCGCTGAAAAAAAACCCCAGAAAGCGTTTGTCTCAGGGAATAGTCAGTTCATATTGTTTTTAGAAATCCATCGAAAAAATAAAATTTCTAACTTAAAGAAAACCTCACCTATTCATTTCATAATAAGATTTAGCGAGAATGTATCGTAGTCGAGGTTGCAAATTGGTCAAAGGACACAGCAATCCATGTACTTCTTGTAGTCGTCCTGCCCTGTACAGACAATCTGCGTAGACAGTCAACGCTTCTTGAGTTTTTACTGAAACTTATGTTGGTTTTTCAGTTTCCATGTTTCCCTGAGGAAAATTGGAGAAAAACTCACATTTTGAATAATACAAATCAGCTACATATAGCGCATCTTCGAACGCATAGTATTTAATGAACTCCTTGATCTTTGCCTTAACACGGAAAATTAGTCGATAATTGATTGAATCTTACTTCAACATGGGGGCACGATCTATCGGTGGTGTCCACTAATATCATCCCCGGTTCACCAAGTCAAGTATTCTGAAAAAATATATGTATCAGAGATTTGCAAGTATCCACAATTGTTTTATCTGTGAAAGGTGGGAAAATCACGCTTCTCACGGACATGAGCAATTCCCGCGTAAAAGTTGAGAAGACGATCAGGATTAATAATATTGATTGGGTGCAGGTAAAATTGGAAAGGTGAGAATTGAAGGTGAGCACTTTACCTGAGAACAACGCTGTTAAAAGGTGGGAAAATATGAAAATCAATAATTAGGAGATAAACAGATGGATAGAGAACACAGGTGAAAATATTCGGGGGGCTAAAATCGCGAAAATTCAAACGCGAATGCTGCTAATGTTCGCGATTATATTCTCACGTGGGATTGCCACCAGGACACACTAAAATTGTGAATTCTGACTGGTCTCTAAGGTTTTCGAATATGCTGAAGATGGTAAAACTGCTCTCAAAAGTTGCGGAACCGACCTGGTTTTCGAGTTATGATCGTCACCAGTTTAACGTGTAAATTGGGAAGAAAAGTGGACATCTGTCGATTTGGGCCGGTATTCATACATCAATTTTGCACTGATTTGAAAAAAATGTGTTCGGTCGCCTAGTGGTCAAGAGCTAGGGCTCACGCTTTTGGTTTCGGGAGTTCAAATCCCACTAGTTCCATTTTGTTTTGCTTTTTTCATGCTTATTGTTGATTTTTTTTTGAAAATTTCCAGTCACGTATTATTACAAAATTTCTTGAAATTATAGAAAAAACAAAGAGATTCAGATCAAAAAAATATTAGGACACAAGTTATTATAGATAACTCACAACTACAAGAAGTAATATGAATCAGCCATACTCACAATACTCTTTGTGAATTGGTAGTCCTAACCCTGGCAACTAGTGACGAAAAATGTAGATTTTATAGTTAACTAATAATTGGGTGATTTTCTGTAGAAGTACGATGTTGTGAACATACGTCAAACTGAAGAGTACTTCGCGGCATAATGAAGTATAAATTCTTTCCGGAGCATTGAGAAACATTCATACATTGAACGGTTAGAAGTAAAACGAAATCAACAAAAAGCATAAAAAAGCAAAACAGAATGTAACGAGAGGGATTCGAACTCCCGAAACCAAAAGCATGAGCCCTAGCTCTTGACCACTAGGCGACCGAACACATTTTTTTCAAATCGGTGAAAAATTGATGTATGAATACCATCCAAAAACGATAGATGTCCACTTTTCTTCCTAATTTACACGTTAAACTGGTGACGATCATAACTCGAAAACCAGGTCGGTTCCGCAACTTTTGAGAGCAGTTCTACCATCTTCAGCATATTCGAAAACCTTAGAGACCAGTCAGAATTCACAATTTTAGTGTGTCCTGGTGGCAATTACATGTCAGCTGATGATGAATCGATTTTTCGCATGGAGAGAGTGCGAGACAGGCGGGGCGTAGACGAGCAGACGGCGAGAGAGTGTGTGTCGCGTGGAGGGTGCAGACTATTGCCCGTATAAAAGGCCCCCTCCTCACCATTTTCATCCCTTTCTGACAACTGCAGCTGCAACCCCGTTCTGAAACGAAGAGAAGATGTCGAGTATTTCGAGTAAAAACGTCAACCTGATTATTAATAATCAGGAGAAGTGAGTTTTTCCCATCGAATGGATTCAGAATAACCCAGGAATGGTCAAAAATCACATTTCGAAAAGTGATGACATCACTTATTGGATAACTTTCAGCACCACCACCTCCACTACGACTCCTCCCGACGCCGGGTGGTGTTTTTGACGCCCCTCCACCGAGCGTAATTCCGTATAAAGAAGAGGTAAGCCTGCTCAAGTTTCAAAAAAGCGACGTGGATTCTTCCAGACAATCCGTTATGTAAAAGCAGTTTCACCAACTTGGCGTTGTGGATTCGTGGGAGAAGACCTTGTCATCGTCATCCCACAAGACCAAATCGCTCTCGGCCTCAGCCGCGAGAAGTACGTCTGCCTTCTGGAGTACGCAGAAGATGTTCTAGGTTGGTTCAAGTTTGTTCTGCGTGCGCTTGCTGTCTCTTTTTTGTCGACGAGGCACGACTGATAAGACTAACTTTTGATGATAAGAGTATACATCGATCGATTGTAAGTCACCTGACCTTGTGTGACAATCGTTTAATTGATTCTGAACGTTTTTTGAAGGCGTGAACAGAAGTAAGTGGATACGTTGAAGCTTGGAATTTTTCTAAAAAGTAGTATTTTCTGTTCTACTGATGATTCACCGCTTCTCTGAGCGATAAAAATACGATCGTTTTTCTAATATGACTCAAAGATCTATTTCTAATTATTCATCGACTCCCATGGGCGTAGAAAATACGATTTCCGAATGATTCATCGCATGCCGTGGGCGATGAAAAGAAAATTCTCCTAACTGAAAAAAAGATCAAGATCATATTTTCCCAGGTCACTCGTGTGACTTATGACCTCGAAAGATGAAGTTGACTGTAAACAAAGACGTGTTGAAGCCTGTGAGTGTAATGGTCACATGATGTTTTCCAAGAAGTTTTCCATCTTCTTTTGGTCTCTCTCCGAGTGTTTTTTTGACATGACACGTGTTTCCCCCCAAAACATGGCAAAGCAATAACAACTCTGGGATAATCACCCCCGAGGAAAGCCGGAAGAATCAGTGGATCAGCGTCTGTGATGTCTGACTTTGAGTTGTGGCTCTCCGGAGATCACTTTATCCGGAACCTTGTGACTCAATCATGTTGGTGATTGTTAGGCTGAGCTTATGAAGCTCTATTATTAGTAGGAAAATCTCAACAGATCAAATATTTCTAAGGAACCGTTCTGGAAAGTTCTATTGAAAGACGGTCCACGAAGCTTCTAGAAACTCTTCTTGACAAACTTCAGAAGGTTCCAGAAGCATTCTATAGGCTTTAACCAAACTCTTGCGTTAGCGCTAATACTGTATACATACCCGATGACTGTTCCATTGTTATTTCGTTCTTAGAAATGAAATTGGAACTGTGCAGCAAAGTGAAATTTTTTAAACTGAAGTTGGAATTCCCTGTTTTGTAGCCTTTACGTGAATGCAAGATTTGAAACCTCCAATTCAGGAGTCAAGAGAATCCTGGCCGTCTTCGAGAAGCCGAACCTCAAGACCACCGAGGGCTTCCCACGCGTTCTTCTTCACGTCGGCTTCCGTGTACTTTCTCCAGAACTTCACCCAGAGAAGCTGAACGCCGCCGACTACTTCGTCATGGTCTACAAGGTTTAACTCTACCATTGATATCCACACGCCATTTCCGTATTTTATCTCGTACCGTTAATCCATTCAATTCGCTAAAACTACAATTGTGTTTATTATTATTATTACTATTATTGATGTTTGTAGCTTCTGGATAAATCTCTTCTTCAATAAGGACTAGTATGGGTTTATCATTACGGGGTGTTGGGGGTACAAAAGCTCATGGTAATATTAGAACTGGGCTACTGCTACGGTAACAGTATGAAACCTCGTATTTCAGTTGGGGGATATATTGATTGATTAGTAGATCCTAGCTGCCTGGTGCCCGATTTCTACGATCAGACGGTCGATCCATGTCACAGACTTCGGTGAGAAAGAGCTTCCTTCCAAGAATCCAAGATGACCTCCGTGCTTGCTTCTGATGAAGGCTACATCGTCACGTTGGGCGGCAAACTTCTGGAATTTTATTTTTGTAATTTGTAGTTTTTCCAACTCAACTTTCGAATCTAGCTATACTTTTTGTTTCCATTAAATTTTCCACCGGACAAAAAAATGATCTCAAATGGATGAGGTCACAGTCATACCGTACACCGGTGTTACTGTAGAGAAGAATCAAAATATTATTATTTTCAATTTAAAGTGAACCGAACTTTTATTTTTCAGTAAGTTCATTCAATTTTTTAATTTTCAAAAAAAATTGAAAATATATTTCATCTCAATTGGATGGATGAGGTCACAGTTATACCGTACACCGGTGTTACTGTGGAAAAAAAATTCTACTTTTTCATTTTTAAGTGAACTGAACGCTGTTGTTCATCAAAAGAGCTCACTTCAACTGGTTCCCACAATTCTCTGGGGATGATTGGGTCATCTTCGGCATTGAAGAAGATCATCGGGACTTTGAGTTCGTCGAGATGCGGAAGACAGTCGACGGCAGAGTAGAATGTGTTGAGATCGTCGTGGCTACAAGAAAGTGTCTTTTCAGGCGCTAGTAGACTTTATTTTTTGATCCAAAATATATTGTTTTTGATCTTCTGACATCGATTTTTCGTATTGTAACTGTTACTGGTAAGTGCGCTCAGCAAAGAGTCTTGCAAAGCGGTTGCAGAGCGGTTTTATATATATATAATTATCTCTGATCTGCAGTTTGTCTTACGCAAAGTAACAGTAACAACAACGTTAGTAGGTATCTTATTTCGATATTTTGACCTACTAAAAGCTACAGTAATGAACAAATTTTAGATATTTTATCAAGTTACACTGAAGACAACGTTAGTAGATATCACTAATATTTAGACCTACTAAAAGCTACAGTAATGGACCCATTTGGATATCTTATCAAGTCACAGTAACCAAAACATACCCCGAGATCCTTCTCGAGTACACTTCATCGAACATGATGATCGACGTGCACGACCACAACCGCTTCTCATCCACTCTTCCCGCTTTCACGTGTGGTGCAACAGCTTGTTCGTAGTTCCGACGGAGCAGCCTTTTCATGTTCTCCGTGATCATGTAGTTGTAGGCTCGTCGGCTATTCTGCCAGTCGTGGTACATTGGGGTCGAGATGGTGGCAGAGTAGCCTTGACAAATCGACAGTCCGAGCAGTACACGTTGACTGAAAGTTTATGGTAAAGCTACGGTACGATTCCAGGAAAAATGACTACAATTAGTTATTATTTCCAAACCCAAAATATGTCTATTTTTTAAAATGTTAGGACAAACCACGGTGAAGTTACCGTGAGGTTACGGTAAAATTATCGGAAAAATGTAACGTCATGTTAAGCTTACGGTTAAGTAACGGCGAAGTTGTTATAAACTTACGATGAAATTCTAGAAAGGTGTTAAAGTTACAGTAAAATTGAAGGAAAATGTGAAGTTAAGGTAAAGTTACGGTCAATTATCACTTTCTGAGCCCGAGCGTAGCGAGGTTTAAAACCAAACTATCAGTTTCAACCGGAAAATCATTCCGAATTCCATCTGAGATACCGTAAAGTGCTACAGTAATACAAGCGAAGCGAGATTTTTCCCTAACTTTGAATCTCACCTATGATGCGGCGGCATTGCAATCAGATACTTGGTCGTAATATTTCCTCCCATCGAGAATCCAACATTGACGAACGACGTCACTGGGTACCGTTGCATCAGCTCTTCCATGATCGACGTCAGCTCTTCTGTTCCTCCGTACGAGAAAATTCGGTTTCCAGTCAGTTTGACGTCTGGTAGAGCGCCAAGATGATTCAGGACGGCACAACGGAATCTGGAAATCATGTTTTTACTGTCGTTTTTAAAATCAGTAGAGACTCTTTTCAATATGACCGTCTTTGAAAACTATGCGTCAAAAATAATTTAAATTTTACTGCGAAATTGAAAATTATTGTTCTCTAACTACTAGAAACTGAAAAATTATATTTTTCTCATATTTCAGTCTATTCAAAAAACGCTTAACACATTATTTTCAATAAAATTGTAATCAAATATATGGAACTGAAATCTTGAAAAATCAAAAACTTGATTTGAATCGGTCAAGTTTTGCAGTTTTTTTTGTTCACACTCGAAGTTTATTTTTTTAAATAAGAATTTTAATAAGTCCCGAGATATTCTCTTATTTAATAATCTAAAAGTATTTCTCAACCTATTCTATTGTGTCAATGTTAGTTTGAGTGTCAACAAAAATTATACAAAACAGGATAAAGGGAAAAGGGGGCCACATATCTTCCTCTACCTGTAAAAAAGTCTGACCTCCGTAAATCGGTTACTTAGTTACCGTAGCAGTTTCGCTTTGAAATACATGAACGATTAAGTAATGCGCCTTCAATTTCAAAGGACTGAAAGTAAGAATAATAATTTAAATCCACAAAGATCTAACTGTTCGTTGTGAGAGTCCAGACCCTACCGTACTCATTTTACAAAAATGCGACTGCCGTGAGTTTGAAATCGGTCAGACTTTTTGCTAGATATGTGGAGGCGGGTCCATATTTTTAATTTTTAAAAAAACTAACCCATTTTCTTGAGCATAGTGAACACAAGTTCTGATATAGTTACTCTCACTGCAATTTGCAATGCCAGGCGTCAGTACTAGTGTCACGTCTCTTCCACTCTGAAAATTTCTCATTTTTTCTCAATCTCCACTGATAGCAATCAGAGTAAGAAAAAGTTGATCCACTGTTTGATGTCAAACTTTCATTCCCTCTACTTTCTATGTAGAAAAAAAGCCACAGTGAGACAAGTTCGGTCTATCCTTTTCAGAGTTGCAGGAAATACTGACTTCCGCCCTTTTTCACTTCTAACTTCCGTCAAAAATTTTTTCGTGAAAAATGACAAAAATACCGTGATATCGTTTCTACTCAGTCTGGAAGTGACCTATCACCTGTTGAGAATGAGCGGATATACAATATCTCTGGGTTTTTCCAACTTTTTTGCACTCCCGACCACCGTTGAAAACATTCTACTTTCAAATTCCGAGAAAAGAATTTCTAAACCTATGATATTTCTCTTTCTTTCCACTCGTTTCCTTCCTCATTTTGGAATTTTGACTCTACCTTTGTTTTCCAACTCGTTTTTTTTATATGAATTTTTGATCTACTCCCTTTGAAAAATTGAGTAAATTTAAAAAAATTCAATGAATGCCATGACATTTTTTCATGTTTCTTCTTTTCTATAACTTTCTCGTTACGAACCCTATTCATTACGAATGACATGAAATAAATAGAAATTCTGGGAAATAAGAAGAATCATCATTCAAAAGTGCTGAAAGACTCGTTCAATGTTTAAAATCAAATTAAACAACTTTTGGAAAGGTTCACAGGATATTAAAACAAAAAATCTCACCGGGTGAGCGTAGATCGGCTCAAAAATGTCAAACGTCTGGGTCGATCCATCGCTGAGTTTTACTCCTACTCGTTCATCTGCCGTTCTTCTGCAACAGTTCATGGTAGATCAAAAAATCTTCAACTCAAAAAATTCGAATTTGAATTTGAAAATAAATTTCCACGGATCAGTCAGAACGCACACCGAGCTAAAGGTGATCGTTATCGATTAGACGCGTTGCACGAAAATTATATTGAACGAAAATTCGCTGTAGGGCGCGTTCGCACATCAATATTTTTTCATCCTTTTCTCCTATTTTTCTCAATTTAACAAGCGAATTCGCTTCGACGATTGCTATTGAAAAATTAAAAATCATGTAACTTTCCTTCGTAACTAGCTTTTTATCCTGAATTTCGAAAAAACGTCAGAGAAAAAGTGTTTCAACTACAGAAACTGTACTTTGATCTACAGCGTGAAGGATTTACGAAGGGGCGGGGTTTGTGCTCGCCGCTTATTGGTCGCCTCCCCTCGCTGCTTGACCCGACACTTTTCTACTGCGCTTAGCCCAGCACACTGCGGCAAACGCAGTTGAAAAGTGTAAGCAAAGAAAATCGATAGAGTAGATCAAATTTCAGTTAGTGTAGTTCAAAAAATTTTTCTTTTCCCACTTTTTTTCGTCACAGATTCACAAATCGTAACGTAAAAATGTTTGAAATAGGTAAAACTATCGTTGGGAACAGTAGGCAACGTTCATTATGTCAAGTAAAACATTTACACAAACACTTTCGAAAATGAAAGCGGAGGTCGGCAAAGCGGTTGCGAAGCGGTTTTATTCTCTTATGATTTTGCCGAGGTGTGCGCAGTGTGAAACGCTGCTTTTTTCAACTGAATCGTTTTTTCAACTGGATTACCACTATTCGAAATTCAGTTTCAGTACGAAATACAAAATTTAGTTTTAGTACGAAAAAAAAAAGAAATATTTGATACCATTGTCAAGCCAAAAATAACGTATCATAAATTGGAACGTCGTGAAAAAAAAATCATTTTTGAATGGATAAAAAAATTTTTTTCAATAAGAATTGAACGATTTTCACATTTTCTGATAGAAAACACTTACTTCAACGACGCATGACCAAGAATACCATAAGTCGCTGTTTGAATGTGTCCAGAACGTCCCCAGAGACATGGTGGCTTGTATCTGAACTTTTAATTCGCAATTTTTTCTTCTGGTAACTCTTACGACAAATTTTTTGAAATTTAACAATCTTCTCGGAATTTCGATCGGTTCTTTTTTCGAAGTTTTCGACGGTAAAAATCGGCCAAAATTACGAATTTGTTTCGTTTTTTTCAAACTTCTTTTTTTTATTCGAAGAAATTAAAAAGGATCAGTCAAAATTCAAAAAAAAATCACCGCGATTTAATCGAAAATCTCGCTATTTTTGTCCTTATTTTTGGATTAATTTCGTGCTTTTCAACTGATTTTTCGTATATTCCGATATTTTAAGATCTTTCTGTACTTTTCCAAAAATCTCACGGTTCTTGAAGCAACTCGATGCTCTCAATCAACCTTCTGAGGTCGTCCTTCTTCGACTGGGCGAACATAGTCACATGAGGTTTTTCTGGAGTCGAGAAGAGGTGGAGGAACTTTACCAGGCAGATGGTCTGAAAACAGGGAATCAGAAATTCTATATTTTCAATTTAGTTGGTCTTTTTTTCTTCAAAAACTTCAAATTGAATCAAGTTCATTTAGGTTCAGTTACGCTCATTTTGGCTTCAAAGTGGTAACAACCATCATATACCAGGGGTCCGGAAATGGAAGGAAAAATATTTCATGTGTCATAACAAAGTACACGCCTAAACAAAAATTGAAGTCACTAATTTTCGCTACGCTCAAAAGTTTGTGGCCACGATGCTATATTTCGAGTGTTAATAATTTTGCTCCCATCGAAGTTTGCAGATTCTCCTTTCTACGGCAAACAGGATATTCCTACATTTTTCCAAAACTATTTCTAGTTTTTTTTAGATTAGTGACTGAAGTTAGAGGAAGAAACAGGGCATACAGAGAGTATCCAAGAACTAAAAATATTAATCTAAAACCAGTGTAGAATTAATAAAGAAATGTTTTTGAATAGGTTCATCTAACTAATTTATATTCATTTTATTCATTTCTGGAGTCATTTACAAATCTCGATCTGCAGTCAACAGTAATTTACCATTTTTGGAAAAACAACTGTTGCAAAAAGTAGTCTAAAGAACGCAGGTAAACTAGGTAATTTTAAATTTCGCCAATCAAATTTATGCTCTAGTTTCAGATACTCACCAGAAACGCAACCACAAGGAATGAAGATGGTGGAACATCGAGATAGTATCCGTCAGGCATTCTCCATACGATAGCGTCCATCGAGTCTTGCGACAACGACATCATCTGAAATTTCCATTTTGACCAATTCACAAGTTTATCTTCTGATCGCGAAAAAAATAAGCAAAAGATTTTCAAGGTAAGACTACATGGTCATAACTGTGCCAAGAACTCCAAGATAATCATGTCTTGTATGAATATTACCAGGTTTTATCTTAATTGGTTATTTACAAGACATGCGAATATTCATAAAAGTCCTGGTTATGTCGGAATCAGGTCTTTCCATAACTTCGTTCATGCTTACACCAAAGTTGCAGAGCCTAATTATAGTATTCCCCTCAACGTCAGTATTGCTGGTTACTCTGATTTTGGTTACTCAACAAATTTTTACTCTCCAGACGTTCTTACAGACTCCATAGAGCAGACAACAATAACTGATCTTGAAAACAACTGATAAGAAAGTTTTTTGTTGTGGCAACGAAAAACTCCAAAACGGGCAGTTGGGTCGGGTCCTAGGGAGGTTAATTTCCAAAAACTTTCGAAAGTGTCAGATCAAGCAGCAAGGGGAGGCGACCAATAAGCAGCGGGCAGAAACACCGCCCCTTCGTAAATTCTACATCGCCGTAGATCAAATCACAGTTACTGTAGTTGAAAACTTTTCTCTGACGTTTAAACCTTTTTTTCGAAATTCATGATAAAAAGCTAGTTACGAATGAAAGTTACATGATTTGCAATTTTTCAATAGCAATTGTCGAACCAAATTCGCTTGTTAATTTGAGAAAAATAGGAGATAAGGATGAAAAAATATTGATGTGCGAACGCGCTCTATAGCGAATTTTTGTTCAATATATATTGTGTCCAACGCGTCTAATCGATAACGATCATTATTAGCTCTGTCTGCACCGAATGGCAAAGGAATGATATACTTTCGAAGACAACTAGTAAACTAAACTAGCAAGAGTTTGAAGAAACAGAAACAGCAAGTTTCCCACTACACACTGCGGCAAACGCAGTTGAAAAGTGTAAGCAAAGAAAATCGATAGAGTAGATCAAATTTCAGTTACTGTAATTCAAAAAATTTTACTTTTCCTACTCTTTTCGTCTTAGATTCACAAATCGTGACGTAAAAATGTTTGAAGTAGGTAACACTATCGTTGGGAACAGTCCGCAACGTTCATTTTGTCATTTAATAAAGTACAATCACTTTCGAAAACGAAAGCGGAGGTCGGCAAGGCGGTTGCGAAGCGGTTTTATTGCCTTATGCCTTTGCCGAGGTGTGCACTAGTTTAAATTCTCCATTAAGAAAAGCGAAATCGCACCTCGTCGAATATAACCATGGCGATGCTTCCATTGCCGGCTATAGTGCAATTAGAGCCAAGGGACAGACGACACGCGAATATGAACGACTCCAGAGGGAAGGGTACGGTCATTTTGGGTTACTGTAGCTGCCTACCGCTCTGCAGGCGAGTGAGTCTCACTGACTGATCGGATCGGATGATAAAATGTGACCGTAGATGGAGATGGGGCGGGGCCTTTATTGTGGGTACTGTGGTAACTCTTACGTGTGAATTTTCCTTATCTTCCTAATTTTTGCCCTAATTGGGCAGGCAGTATCGGTCATAATGATATTTGCGAGTAGAATTCCAAAATCCTAGGATGTTTCTTGAGAAAAATCATGTCAAACTGTTCAAAACATTATTTCGAAAATGAAAACAGATTTTTCTCACATTCTTTGAAAAAAAGTTTAAAATTCGAAGAAAATTTTATTCAAAAATCGTCACGAAATAGAGAAAAATAGTTTTAGAATTTTTTTAATTTTAAATATGAACCTCTACGTTTGAAATCACTTTTTGTGATACGTTAGTATTTTTCTCATTTTCTTTCAAAAAGCGTAATAAATTTTGTAAATTCCCGATTCTTTTTCAGTTTTTTAAACGGAAAATGAGGAAAACTATATTTTTCACTCGAAATAACATTCAAAACTCCGAAACACACATCCGGTGAAACCATAATGCTCTAAAAATGGTCATTACAACGGTAAATCAGCCCACCCTATGATTAATTACCATGTAATCGTTTCGCGAGAAAAATGGCGCTTTTTTCACCGTGAACTGTTCCGCACATTGGAACGCCGTTATCAATTGCTCGGAGAAAAAACACAACGGCAGATTGCTTGCATTGTATAGTTATGGAATTGATGATAAGTTTCCAGTAGTCACGTTTGATTGTGGTTAAGGCTACATAGTGTTGTTTATAGCATCCCAAAAGCGCCTCCGGAAACTCTAGGCACTATCCGAATAGCTACAATGCGTACAAGGCCACAGCAATTGTCAGTTCGCATGAACATCAATGAGTGGAAATGTTGCGATTGGTTTTCTCTCATCTTCGCAGGTTAATGTTACGGATTCTAAATAGAGAAATCTCCGTAGAGATGAGATGCAATTTTTCTTATAGAGCAAGAATCACTTTTAAAAGTTCAAATCTCACCGAATGATGATGCTTTCCAAGTTTGTTCTCCAGAATATCAGCTACAACTTCTGAAAACATGGGAAACATGCAGAGTTCGTGCTTGGGAATGAGTCAGAGAGCGCAAACAACGGGCATTGAGTGTGTGGTTCACGTGCATTTCACTGGACGACACTGCGTAAAAGGTAAGAGTTCTCGAAAAGAAAATAGAAATGGAGTTATTAAATGACGAAATTTGACGTAGAAGACGTATAATTAGTGTTCGCACCATTTACGCAGAACCGGACGATTACAGTAACTAATCAATTTTGATTCTATTTTTCTTTTTTTTTCATTTTCTGTTCTCTCATTTCTTTTCATGTTATTTGTTCTGAATATATCATGATGTGAGCTTGAAAGTATACACTGAAGTACTTTGCACTAGGAACAACCAAGTAAATGCATCTTTCGAAGAAGAGTCATAAAAATGAACGAGTTTGTTGGAAATCGCATAACTATCACTTTAAACTGAACATAGGGATGAATTCGGCTGACTGAAATTCGAAAATCTTGAAGCTATATCATGGCGATTTCAATAGAATTCCGCACTCTCGACGAAATTAGTTCAAATTTATAAGGAAATGCGCTCTATAGAGTACCCGCGTGTGAGAATACGCGCCTCTTACATTTCCATTTATGGCAACTGAAAAAGATACTTCAAATCTTTCATCATGTGAACTAAATATAATTGACCAGTATTCATTATTGTTCTTGTCCGAATCGTCTGAAAGCATTTTCCACGATTTCATCTATGTTTTTCCTCGTGAAAGGTTTTGAGTCGTCTCCAAAAGCGGCCGGAGGTCTAAAAATACGTAATATATTCCAAATCAATTCGAAAAATCACTTCATCAGGCTATTGATCCGTTCTGCTAGGCCACCAGTTCCCTGTAAAAATAGGTTTGTCAAAATTTTCTCATGAAACTAACCCCAGTCATCGCTATAAGTCCCTCCAGTTGTCTCGGATTCATGGCGAAATTTGAAATTCCAAATTGCTAAAAACCCATTTTTCCAGTCAAATATCGAATTACCTTCGCTAATGACTTTAACAAGTCACTGTCTTCAACAGGCTTTGTAACTTTGGTACTTGCTACGGTTACCGCAACCTGTGGAGCTACCGTAATCAATTTTTGGTGTCGAATTCCGTGCAGGACCGGTTTCGGGGTAGTTGTAGGGAGAAGGCCTGGGAGGAATGGTAGAAAACTGTTTCGCGATGAGACCTCAACGTCGTGTTATCATGCTCCTTCAACTATAACTCACTTGAACTGGAGAAATCGGTAGCGAAGCGAATGCTGGTTTCGACTCGGCAGCTTTATCAATGGATTTGAAGATGGACGGCCTTGGTGGCACTTGTGGTGGTCCTATGTATGGAGGTTGATAGTTGACAGAGTTTTCGGAACCGTCAAGCTTTTGAATGGCTGTCAGACGGATAACATGGTCGTGTTTCGGCCGTATTGGCAGCGTGTTGGATCCTGCAAGTTGAATGCATTCTAGTGTCGAACTTTGTGCGGGCGTTTTTTCTTTTGGAAAAATAGTTTGAGAACGGAAAACTTCCAGAGTGTAGCTGGAGTTCTGTCACTGCTGATGTTTTCGACCGTATTTTGAGTCTTACTACTGTGTTCTACTTGAAAATCATAATAATGGTAACTTATTCGGAATCCATTATAACGAAAGGTTGACCTACCACAAGTCAACGGTCTTCCACTTTCATCCACTAGGTCAGTATTACTAATGGCCACATATCCACCTGGTGGGCAGAATGATTTGATGACTATTGTGGCTGGTAGTGGGGAATATCTGAAGTTCGTCTTTATATTTCGAAATGTTTTGGCTTCATGTTGGCGGCGAAGAGACATCATCGTGTCCGATCTAGCTAATCGATCAATATTCGATGGAATTAGCGTTTGGATTGGATTCTTACGCAAGATCCATGGTCAATAGCTGTTTTGACTCACTTAATAGGGAATCTAACGTGATTCCAGCCCTCTTCTAGCAGATTACTTTGTTTCCATAAAAGAGATTCTTCCGACCCGGATCTTACCAGAACTGATGTTGTGGAAGAGTCACTGAAATAAGATAGTTAGAAAAACTTCTTTAAAAAACTGAAATTGAGCGGTTTGTGACCAGTTAGTAGCAGTAACAAACAAACCTTGTGTACAGATCCATTTGTAAATGACCATTCATCGGGAATAAAGTTGGCTCGGAAACAAGAAGTGACTCACCAGAACCTTCGCTGACAATTTTGGAAGTGAGCAAGTGGAAGTTAGCCGAGCTCCTAGAAAATTTTCGATTTATCCTAGTTACAATAACCAGTGTACACTTCTGATACATGACATCACTATGGAAACGTTTCGACCTACCATGACTACTGTAACTTATATGTTCGATGTGCGCACATAGCTTCCTCTACCTGTAAAAAAAATCTGGCCTCCGTAAATCGGGCACTTGGTACGGTAGCAGTTACGCCTCGAAACACAAAACAATTTAAGTAATGCGCCTTTAATTTCAATGGACTGAAAGTAAGAATAGTAATTTAAATCCACAACGATCTAACTGTTCGTTGTGAGAGTCCCCGACCCCTAGGGTAGGCCTACCGTACTCATTCTGCAAAATTGAGATTAGAGCGCGTTTGAAAACGACCATGCTTCTAGCGATATATGTGTGTGCGAAAAACAAGCTTTATTTACTTGAAATGAAACGTTTTGACCTACCTTTCCTACAGTAACGCGTGAGAGGAAGATACCATACCAAATTCATTTATTTGAAATGAAACGTTTTGACCTACCTAGCCTACAGTAATGTTCGAGAGAAAGAAACAAGCTTCATTTACTTGAAATGAAACGGTTTGACCTACTTCGACTACAGTAACCCATAAGGTAGATGTCCTAAAGTAACAAACAACACACTACCCGATGATTTTTGACCACCTCTTAAATTACAATAACCAAAATTCAAAAAAAAAAACCAGCTACACGCAGTACTCTTGAAGTTGCACTTGATACTTTCACACGATTTTTCGTTCGGCTTGTTCGGTGATCTTCGGGTTTCTCGTCTCTCTAAATCGTTCCGATCGAAGAAAACAGAGTCTTTCCTGAAATTTGAGTTACAGTAAGACTACAGTAACCCTATTGTACTGTATTAAGTGAACAAATTTACCCAGCCCAAAGAACTGAAGGTTGATACTGTAACAGTACGTCATCGACCCCTATGACGTCATGGCTCGTTGCAATATTCGAAGTGACGAAAACCAAGCTGGAAGATGTTCCGACCACGTCCAAGACGACGTTACGACGCGTCCATTCGGCTTGGGAACTATCTTCCAGTTTGTCTATCAAGATTTCAGAAGTTTCGTTCTTCATGAGAATCTGAAAGTGAAAAATTGGTTTTCTAGAATATCTCGAACTCGAAAAGTTAGACCAAGATTTCGGGAATCTGAAAGTGAAAAATATGTTTCCAGAATACACATATCTAGCAAAAAGTCTGACCGATTTCAAATTCGCGGCAGTCGCATTTTTGTAAAATGAGTACGGTAGGGTCGGGACTCTCATAACGAACAGTTAGATCTTTGTGGATTTAAATTATTACTCTTACTTTCAGTCCATTGAAATTGAAGGCGCATTACTTAATCGTTCATGTATTTCAAAGCGAAACTGCTACGGTAACTAAATAACCGATTTACGGAGGTCAGACTTTTTTACAAGTAGAGGAAGATATGTGGAATACTTAGACCACAATTGATTTAGAGACTGTAAAAAGGGATTCCTAGACTAACTCGAAGTGGAAAAGTTAGACCAAAATTTGTGAAGAACATGATTCTTTTTCTGAAAAATAAATAGTCTCTGCGTTGAGAAAGTGAAAATTCCTATCGAAAAAGCAGAGTTCGAAGTTTTTTGACAGTTTAGGTCGTGAATTCTAGACCATGGGATTAATTACCTTCATCTTAGCATTTCCCAACTTCACATATCGAAAACTAAGAACTCCACGTCTCTGGATAGGTTCCAAATTCACTGTGATGTTACCATCGGCTATAGAGCCAAATTGGCCTTGAGCCAAGAGAAATGGACCGTCTGAAACTATGAACGTTAAGCCTTGTGGTAGATCACATTCATCGTACTCACCAGATTGTATCTGTTCTACTGTCGCCATGGCCCCAGGAACATTCGCTACAGTAACCCGGTTCCATGGAGGTTCCAACTTCCATCCACAGGAACCTTCGTTGAAGGAGCACGTGATATCAGCGAGAATGGATCTCACAAGGAGAAGGAGGAAAAGCATCGAGAAGGCAGCTTGTGTGCTGTAATTGTCTGACTGGTAGAGAGGGATGAAATGGTATTTCACGACAATTACCTATACTCAACCTGTTTCCTTGAAGCTTACAAGTTTAAATGGAAAATTATGGGGTGGTGGAAACATTCTCCATGAGTGAAAGGTGAGATGAGGGAGAGAGAGAGAGAGAGAGAGAGAGAGAGTTCGTAGTGAAACCCCAACTGAAATAAACCAAAAACTGTCAACTCCAGTAACTCAACCGTTCTGTGACAAACGTCATGGACTGTGGAAAAGTGAAACTGTGGGGGTCAATTTAGCTGCTAGCTAGCGATGACCAGTCCACAGTAAGGGTAATTATTTGACTGATGGACGATTTGAGATCATGGCAAACTCTCTCTCTCTCTTTCTCCCCCTCTCTTTCTCTCTCACTCTCTCTCTCTCTCCCTCTCTCTCTCTCTCGCTCTCTCTCCATCTCTCTCCCTCTCGCTCTCACTCACTCTCTCTCACTCTCACTCCCCCTCTCCCTCTCTCTCTCTCTCTCTCTCTCTCTCTCTCTCTCTCTCTCTCTCTCTCTCTCTCTCTCTCTCTCTCTCTCTCTCTCTCTCTCTATCTCTCTCTCTCTCTCTCTATCTCTCTCTCTCTCTCTCTCTCTCTCTCTCTCTCTCTCTCTCTCTCTCTCGCTCTCTCTCGCTCTCTCTCTCTCTCTCTATCTATCTATCTATCTCTCTCTCTCTCTCGCTCTCTCACTCCCCTCTCTCTCTCTCTCTCTCTCTCTCTCTCTCTCTCTCTCTTCTCTCACTCACTCTCTCTCTCTCTCTCCCATAAATTCAGATGTGGGTCAAAATTATTTCGATCGCGGAAACGTGAAAAACTGGTACTGTAGGAAACTTTCATTTCCCGCATCTCATCCCGGTGGAAACTCGTATATTTATGAAGAAAAGTACTAGATTTATCCCGTGTTTCAAGAAATGATTAAAATCAGGTATTTAGGTATTTAGAATTGTACATGTTCTTTCGAATTGAACACTTCGGTAAGGATAGAGATACTGTACTTTCATCTAACTGTCTGTAGTCTCTCTTTGTCAGATAGAAACGTAGGACGTGAGAAAAAGTGCGCTTCCCGTTTTATTCCTGTCGATTCACTGTGAGAAAAGACTGACCTATATTCCCACTTGGCGCTGGATGATAAGAATGTGGATAGTACACATAATTTATTCGAATAAACCAAGTTTTGAATCCCAAAATGCATTCATATACTGTAAAACCAATCACGTTTGTCTTTGAACTAGAAGATGACTAAACGCGAAACGCGTAGAAAAGATATGGAATGGTAGTGTTCGGCAGCAACTTCACATTCGCATAGACGTTTACTTGGCTTTCTTCTTTTCGCGACGTTCACGAGCTAGCCTCTGCTTCTCTTCGAGGGCATCAGTGTTGTTCTTCAGGCGGATGAGGACGAAAGCTTAAAATTACTTTCATTAGATTTAGTTTTTTTTTCAAAATAAAATTTTTCTACATTAAAAAACATTTTCAAGTACCAGGTGGAAAAGATAACTGATCAAGTTTACAGTCATAATTTTAGAATTTTTGAAAAAAACATTTCTTTTCAACTACAGTAACCGAAATTTTCATCTATCGTCAATTTCTAACTATTACTTTGGGAATAGCCATAATTTATCAATATATACGTAGCTGTCTATGAAAAAGAGAAAAGGTTCAAGGTAATAATCCTAGATTTTAAAAAATTTCAAAGTTCGAAAACTGACCAATGAGAGCTACAATAACAATTCCGGGGATGATGAAGACAGTGTTATCGAAAGATTGCTTGAAAGGACCGTTTCCACCGAGTTCAACCATCTGAAAGAAGTCGAAAATAAATTGGAGAAAAATGAAAGAGGATCAAAAGAAAGGATGCGACAATGAATAGAAAATGTCCAACTGTACTAGAGAAATGTGGCGCCGCAACGCGACCGCTCGCAACGCAAGGTCTTCGTATGAATTTTCCTTTTTCGCAGCTAGCTGCAGCTTCCAGCCCTCTTTTCTTCCGTTTTCTTGTCTGTTTCCATTCTATTCGAACATTTATTCATTCTTTGAGATTCTATACACATTATTATACCGGTAGGAGTGAAAATAACGGGTGTTCACAGGTTATACAAGGGTAGAAAGATGATTATAATTTGTGTATGTATGTCTCATTGTGTTTCTGCTCCAGAAAACGATAGATTTGATGGTGAATACACAGCATAGGAAGATTGCAGACGTCCCGAGGGTTATCGAGATACATTTAGACGCTAGAGAACGGGTAACATCAATTGAGCAGTTGATTATAACGATAAACATGAAAAGGATTACAGCTCCGAACCAGAATGAGTAGATCACGACGCGGAGGAAGCCAGTCTTCTTGATGTACTTCAGGACTCTGTAAGGTTTCAATTATTTATCAGCTTTTAGAGCGGAAGCAATAGTTTTTGATAATTTTTGAGCCTTTCGGAGTTGACTATTTTAATAACAGTTGTTCGAGAGGAGTTAATTAAATGATTCTGTTAGTTTCTTTTGTGTAAAAACATTTAAGAATTAACAAAACGCACATTTCCTGATTCTCAAAATGATACTTTGAGAGTTTCAGTAGGAAGAAATATTGCATCAGTGAAACCATAAATGCAACCAGAGTACACAGAAGAATTGCGATGTCGAAGCAGTTCTGTACGTCTCGTAGAATGTCCTTAATTCTGTTTTTAACAAAATACCTATTCGATACTCTTACCATGTAGTTTCTGTAGGTTGTGATCCTCAGCGCTCTTGGCTTGTTGCTGTCATTATAGTGATAGTACTGTAGGGAAAGAATGCCAAAAACCGCAGTACCTACCACCATTCCGAGTAGGAGTTGTGATGTGGCGTTGATCTGTAAAATAAAAATATTTTTTATTTGATCGAAAATTTTCTGATAAGAAATGTTTTCCGTCACATTTTGTCCTTATTTAGAAGGGAAGTAAGTTCTTATTTCCACTATCAATATATACTAATTTCAGAGAAACTCATTAATTTTGAGATTAATAGACAGGATTTACCAGCAAATTTTTAAAAAAATATTTTCAACAAGAAAACGAAACAACCTACCACATGCATTGCATGTTCTCTCGCCAGGTCCTTTCCGGTTGAAGCTTCACTCTTCGTGGTAGGTACCTGCGCAGTAGTAGTCGAGGAAAGGGCCCGTTCGTCGGATTGATGGCTCATCGCAGGTTCTGGGTAACTTTTGCCGTATTGCACTGAGTACCGCATAGACATGGGCGACTGCAAATTTTACGATGACATTTCGATACCCAAAGTGTGTTCTCCCCGCATGTGTGGAACCATCACACTCACCTCTTTCGCGAACAGCTCTTGTAGTTTTGGGACGTAGGATCGGCAGGGTGTTGAGTGATGCATGGCCTCTGGAATAGTATGATTTTGAGAGAAATAGGATATAAGTAGTGTAGTTTGAGTGTGATTTTTCGGGAAAAATGACATGTCATTTGGTTAGGTGGGAAAATTTCAAATAAAGAATCGTAGAAAGTCATATTAGTTGAAGAAATGAGAGAATATTCAATTTGTGTTCAGAATTTGCTTCTGAAGAAGGTTGCAAAGTTAGTATGAGGAGATTATAGTACGGTCAAGCTTCAAATTATGACTGGATTTTATTGAAGTAGAGAAATTTAAGCGATGAAAGACTTTCTATGTTCTAGTAGAAGTTTCAAAGAAGTGCTAACTATACTTTGCTATACTCACTCTGTTAGACTGTACAACATGTGTAGTGAAAGAAAAAGGTTTTCAGCAAAGAATAAGGGCCACATTCACACCATCTTGTGTGTTTATTGTGATGATTAGACGCATAAATTTGATGAATCATTAAGCTTTGGTTGAGGTCTGCGCGGTGAGCATATAGGTGTTGTAATAATCATAGTAAGGAACACATGTTGCGCGGACCATGTTTTTGTATAGGTCCCGCTTAATTTTACAATAATTTGTAGGAGAAAGTAATTTTGAGGTGGTGTGTCTTGTATGGTTTTTTGCATTTTTTACACTATGGAAAAAAACGTAAGTGGAGAAGGACAGATGTCACTAGTGACGAATGTCAAAAAATAATGAAGTTTTGATTCTAAAGAGGGTGTGCTGAAGTAAAGGCTATTTTAGCAAGTGTTGGATGTTTTAGTCGAGAATAAGATGAAAAAGCACTCTGCGAATAACTTTATGACGGGAACTGTGGATAACTTTTGAATACACGAGATGATTCATCGAAAACCCATTAGGCGAAGCTATTTATCATCAACACTATGAGTGATGTTTTAATAAAATTGATAATTAACAAAAAAATAAATAAAAACATCAGTCGAATGATCTAAGATAAAAGTAAAGTTTTGAGTTAGTTATATTTATAGGTAACTTATTGTCCCTGATGATGGCGTGACGCCGAAACGTTGGACTCAATAAATATTTTGTGCTAAACCCGTGGTCACTGAGACGATCTGTCATTCACACGAAGAAAAGTTTTGAATAAAACAGACAAGCAGGTAGTCCTCGCTACGCTCAGAGCCGTTTTTCATTACAAAAACACATATTCAGACATTTTTATTGAAAAAAATAAGTAGTTTTCACTCCCTGTTCGCTTTCACACTCCCTGTACAATTCAAGTACGGCGAAAAATAATGCAAGTCGGGCTAGAACCAATGCAACAGCTTGTGGGCCCCCAGTGGTCACGTGTGCAGCGCTCGCAAAAAATGTGCAGCGGTGACCGAGTGGTTAAAGCGTTGGATTTCTACTCGCTTAATGCGCGTTCGAATCTCGTCAACTATCGGCCACTTTTGCACAACCCCTCCCCTCCCCCACAACCAAAACCAAAAAGGACCACCCAAAAATTTGCCTCACGAAAAAGGGGGCGGGGCAAAGTGGGCGGAGGATTTGTCAATTAATATAAAACAGATATTCAAGCAAAAATGACTGAAAGCATTGGCCGAATATCTTTATGGTCGAATATTTTTTTCATGGTCGAAAATATGGACTAAAATGAAGGAAAAATCACCATGCGCATAACTTTATGACCGATACCTCGACTAAGACTTTTGAGTAAAGCAAAAAGTATGGTTCGCAGATTGAAAGAAAGAATGTTTGTCTGAGCGAGAGGTGTTGCGCAACAAACGCACAACCGTATAGCATATGGAGATTGTGACAGAATTTGAGATGAGAACAAGTCAACCGTGGTAAAGGTTTGGCTGGTGGAGGAATGAATGAATGACTAAGGGTGTAGAAGTAATGGTGTGACCTGATAAGAGCTCCACCCCTCCAACATGCCGTTGGCATGGTGTGCAAATGGTGTTTGCGCGCCATGACACCATTCGCCCTTTCTTACCAATGGCATGGGAAAGTGGCATGCTTCCGTTTGACACTATCTGTGGTTTGGTGGTGGGGAGAGAGAGAGAGAGAGAGAGAGAGAGAGAGAGAGAGAGAGAGAGAGAGAGAGAGAGAGAGAGAGAGAGAGAGAGAGAGAGAGAGAGAGAGAGAGAGAGAGAGAGAGAGAGAGAGAGAGAGAGAGAAAGAAAGAAAGAAAGAGAGAGAGAGAGAGAGAGAGAGAGAGAGAGAGAGAGAGAGAGAGAGAGAGAGAGAGAGGAAATACGAACCCTCGAGAGAGAAAGAAAAATCGTTTTGGAGCGTTAACGCTAATCATCTGATCATGGAGATATAGACCCCTCACAGCTAGTTCAAAAAATGGTATTCCATCCTTGCGTCGAGCGAGAGAGAGAGAGAGAGAGAGAGAGAGAGAGAGAGAGAGAGAGAGGGGGAAGAGTTTTTTATGCGTGCGTTCGTAGTCATGCCAGATGATTTTTTTTTCAATTCAAAGCGAAATTATTATTATAAATAACGTCGGAACAAGTTTATAACGGAACGAACAAATGAATCATGAATCATTTTTCATTTATCGCGATATATAGTTGTAGACACCTTGAATTTTAGGCTTCGGTAAGGTATACTATTTAGCTAAGATTTGATCAAAGTTTGAACCAGGTAATTACAAAAAAATTTGCTTTTTGTAAGCTCACATGTAAATGATTCAGATGACTGTTTCGTTACACATATCTAGCAAAAAGTCTGACCGATTTCAAACGCGCGTCAGTCGCATTTTTGTAAAATGAGTACGGTAGGAGTCGAGACTCTCACAACGAACAGTTAAATCTTTGTGGATTTAAATTATTATTCTTACTTTCAGTCCTTTGAAATTAAAGGATCATTGCGTAAATCGTTCTTGTATTTCAAGGCGAAACTGCTACGGTACTAAGTACCCGATTTACGGAGGCCAGACTTTTTTACAGGTAGAGGAAGCTATGTGCGTCGGAACAAATTTATAACGAAACAGTCAACTGAATCATCGATCACTTTTCATTCATCGCGATATATAGTTGTAGACACCTTGAATTTTAGGCTTCGGTAAGGTTTAAAGCACTATTTAGCTAAGATTTGATCAAAGTTTGAACCAGGTAATTACAAAAAAATTGCTTTTTGTAAGCTCACATGTAAATGATTCAGACTGTTTCGTTATAAGTCCTCGAACTAAGAATACCGATATTGACCTTTTTTCAAATTATTTTATTAGGAAATGTCCATGAAATATGAAGTATCGATATAAGTGTTCTTCAAAACTGATGATATAAAGTTCTAATGTAAAAGTAAAACAATTTTGACCGACACCGAAAGTTACAGTAGCTATTCTTTTTTGATCTCGACAGTACCACAACCATCTCTCTCTCTTTCTCTCTCTCTCTCTCTCTCTCTCTCTCTCTCTCTCTCTCTCTCTCTCTCTCCCTCCCTTTCTCGTTTTTAAATAAAAAGCAACATTCTACAATGTTCTAATGCATCATCTTGTTTGTTCACACTCTCAATCTCTCTACCTTAAAAAAAATTTTCATAAAGTACTTTGACCTTTCAGTCACTTACTCCATTCACACTCAGAGCAAGATGGCAAACTCATATGGAACAGGTATTTTTTTTAATTATGTAATGAAACGTAGTGAAATCCAATACAAAAAAGGCTTGAGAGTAGTTTTTCAAAGTATAAATTTAACATGAGAGTTAAAACGAGACTTGATACAAGTGAAAAACTGAAAATTCAGGATTTTGCGTAGTTCATGAAAAAACAAGTATAAACAGACTCACATATTTAGCAAAAAGTCTGAGCGATTTCAAACGCGCGCCAGTCGCATTTTTGTAAAATGAGTACGGTAGGAGTCGGGACTCTCACAACGAACAGTTAGATCTTTGTGGATTTGAATTATTATTCTTACTTTCAGTCCATTGAAATTAAAGGCGCATTACTTTTACGTTCTTGTACTTCAAGGCGAAACTGCTACGGTACTAAGTAACCGATTTACGGAGGTCAGACTTTTTTACAGGCAGAGGAAGCTATGTGAGACTTTATTTTGTTTGAAAGTAGGATGTTATAAGAAAAAAGATTTCCAACTCGTTGGAGTGTGTCAGAACCCTTGAACCTTCGAAGTTAACCTTTGAATATGGTTTCAAAGAGACCGACATTCGTCATTACAACGGTGAATTTCAAGGTTCTCTGTGAAGTAAAAGTTGGCGATTGTCATAAAAAATGAATGTTTTCATCGAATCAACTCGAATTTTCATCTATAAAATTCAATTCACTGTTCTAAAAGACTCGTTTGTTTAAATCCGCCAGATTTCAGCGATTAGAAGTGATCATTGGAAAATTGTTGAGCCTTCACTATGAAAGATATATTTTTGAAAACCATGACTGGTTTCAGTCGTGATGAAAGTTTTGAAGGCTCAGAAAGAAAATCTTATTAGACCTTGTAACTTCGGTGTGAGACCTATGAACTTGAAAAAAACTGTGGCAAGATATAATTCACATTTTTACGAATATTTTCAACATTGTAAAATTTATAGAAGACCTGGTAGCATTTATACAAGAATTGGTTATCTTGGAATCAGGTCTTGCCATAGTTTTTTATTCTTGTTAAACAGGTTTAATTAGATTTTATCCTGAGAGGAAGTTTGAAGATATGATTTAAAGATATCAGTTCTGAAAATTGAAATTTCAGGTGGCTATGGTGGTTATGCGAACTTCTACAACAGCTATAGTCAGTTTGGAGGCGCAAGTGCCAACAGTGGCGCCTATGGCCCTGCTCTGACCAGTGGAAGTTACGGTGGTGGTAGTTACATGTGAGATTTTTATAAAGTAAAAAGGCAAAAAAATCTGTCCGGAGGGGGATCGAACTCGGGCCTTGCGAGCTTTCATCGTTGAAGATTAGTTTCTGTCTTGTACAGACTAACAAATTTATAGCGACCCAAACATCTCCGAAGTCACCTACGACACGTCTTCAAAGGATCCATTAATGATGAGGTGATTTTTTCTCAGTTTTCACTTTTGATTTCCGCAAATCGGAAAATCATAGAAAACGACAGGTTTTTGTGACTTGGAAGTTACTAAAGTTTGTTACATTTTTCATTTTTGTACATTTGAACTTAAATTCGGAGAAAAATATTGAGTACTGTATTGAAAAGGGGAATTTCATTGAGGAAAATACAAAAATTGAGAAAAAAATTCAAAAAATATTTTTTCTAGAGCAAAAAATGAAAGTTGTTGTTTATACATTTATACCGGAAATTGAGAAAATTGTTGAGTTTTGTATTGAAAGTGCCAATGTAACTTTTAAAAAATACACGTGGAACATGAAAAGAAACATATTTGTACCATAATTAAATAGTAAACTTTATTATTAATGCAAAAGAAATATTCGTTTATTGTTTCTTTTGCAAAAAAAACAAAAAAAAAAGAATATTTCAGATCTCGCTGCTTCATTGGAAACCTTCAGCGTGTGACAGTCCAACGTGAAGAGATCATCAAGTTGTTCATGCGGTTCGGTCGCGTTACTGCTTGTGCTTTTTTCCAAGAAAAGGTGAATTTTTGGCTGAAAATATAAAAATCGTTTTAAAACTTTATTTAAAAATAGTCGGATGAAAATTTACGCAAAGTTTTTGAGTTCAACCGGTACCGGTCTAACGAAATTCTGAGGAAAAACCAGGAAAAAATCGAAAATCTCAAAATTTTACGTCTTTCGTTCTTTTCTGCATCGATTCAGATATCCGGAAATTAAAAATTATGGTGGAGAATTTTTTTTTAGAAAAAATCAATAATTTTGTCGAGCTTGAGAAAGATAATTTCTGGAAAGAAAAAAAGAGAAAGTTGACCTAAAATGATAAATTTAGAAAAAAAAAGAATTGTTTTCAAATTAAATCACATAGCTTCCTCTACCTGTAAAAAGTCTGGCCTCCGGAAATCGGGTACTTAGTACCGTAGAAGATTCGCCTTGGAATACAAGAACGATTTACGTAATGAGCCTTTAATTTCAATGGGCTGAAAGTAAAAATAATAATTTAAATTCACAAAGATCTAACTGTTCGTTGTGAGAGTCCCGACCCTATCGTACTCATTCTGCAAAATTGAGATTAGAGCGTGTTTGAAAACGGCCATGCTTCTAGCGATATATGTGTAAATGAATATAATAATAATAATATAGATTTATTCCGTTAATCGGAAGAATAGATAAAAAGAGAAATGTGTGTATAAATAGAAGTAATAGGAAATGGTGATCCTTCACCAGTCGACTGTGAGAGAATGTCGGTCCATCGATCAATTATTGATCTTTACAGGGCTACGCCTTTGTCCAGTTCACCAACGCCAACGAAGCAGACCAAGCGTGTCTGAAACTCAACCAAACGCAATGTTTCGGTGCTCGTGTCGGTGAGTGAATTGCCATTGAATATAAAGCGATTTCAGCCACTTTTTTCCTCTTCTTTTTCAATTATTTTCTTCTTTTTAGACGTACATCTCGCCATGTTGGGAACGACTAAGAAAACAAGGTTGTTATTTTATTTATTTATTCATATTCAATGCAGTTTTGCATGCTTCTTTATCTTTTCAAGACATTTCATTTAAATTATGCATTTCTCATGATGATTTTCATCACAGTTTTGAAATTTTTATGATTTTCGATAATCGAGTATTTTTTTTATCATATTTTACGTTTTTTAAAGTGTTTAAGGCAGATTTTGTCACAGTTTGAAATAATGGTAGTTTTCGTATTTTATGACCGCCAAATGAATTTTGACGATTCTGAAGGAAAGTTTCAGCAACGAAAATGAACAAAGCGCACCTGCATCAGCCATCGAGGTTTCACAGCAACCGATTCAAGGAGTTCTACCCGTCAATCAGAAAAACAAGTCTGCTGCTACTGAAGATTCCACGTCTGCTAGAGATTTGAATGCTACTGGTGAGATTTTTATAATAATATTCATTTCTTACAGTAAAATTAGAAAATAACTATGAAAAAGCACGATCAGTGAGGTATAAAGTGTTGGAAAAATGGTAGGGTATAAATTAGAAAAAAACAACAAAAGTGTGAAAAAGAGGGAGAAAGTTAGATTTGTTCTTGAATTGAAAACAAGAAGTTGTGAGAGGTTTTCATAGTCTATTCGCATGCTTTTGATATTGAGAAGGTGAAAAGTCAAGATTTTACATGAATCTGTGATTTTGTCTTTTTTTTTCATAAACTGCTTGTGAAAAAGCTGAACGAATACTATTGATGAGATTCTTTAACATTTTCCACAGTGAAGTCTAAGTTCTATGTTGAAATTGTTTTTTTAAAAAGTAATTTCATTTTTTGATAATATCATCGTGAGAAACCTACGATTCGCGGTTTTAAACGTTTCTAGAATCATCAAACTGTAACTGCGAAAATAAACGACTGAAATTTTGAAACTAATCACAAAAATTTTTTTCAAAAAATGAGAATTTTTATGAGTTACAGTAAATAAACTACAGTAACTCAACATAGATCAAACCAAATAACTTGCAGGCGCCATTGATACGATGATCTGTGGTAGTTGCCGGTTCGTAACAGAGAACTACGACAAGTGGAGAGAGCACAAAATTGCTGGATGTCAAAGAAAGAGGGAAGCTAGTGAGTTTTTGCCAGAAAATAGTCGAAATTTAATGAATTTGCGGTTAAAAACATGAAAAACGCAATATAACTCCCCTTTTTTAACGAAAAGAAAGTGAAAAAACGTTGAAAAAAGGAAATAAAAGGAAGCGGGGCTAAGAGACGGGCACCTTGTGCTAACGTTAACATGACCTCTTCATCATTCTAGCATGAAAATTTTGAAAATAGGACTTGTTTAATATGAATGGAGCAAAGGCTCTACCCGTGGGTTATCATCATTTCGACTTTAGTTCTGAAAAGCACTTTAAAATATTTTTTAAATGAGCGGTCGCCTCAGCTCGCACGACGCTTACCCCATTTTACCGTTGAAGTTTTCAAAAAAATCGTTTATGAAAAATGGGCGGGGCTTTGTAATTATTGCCGATTGCTATTAAAAAAATTGCAAATCATGTAAAATTCATTTGTAACTAGCTTTTTATCATGAATTTTGAGAAAACGTCCCAGAAAAAATTTTAAACTACAGTAACTGTAATTTGATCTACGGCAATGTAGAATTCACGAAGGGGCGGGGTTTTTGCTCGCTGCTTATTGGTCGCCTCCTCTCGCTGCTTGATCCGACACTTCTACTGCGTTTAGCGAAGTGTGCGTTAACATGACTTCTTTTTTCGAACATTGAAGTTCCGGACAAAAATCACCTGAAAATTTGCTTGAAGAAAGGGCGGAGCAAAGGGGCGGTCCTTTGTTCTATCGTTAAAATGACGATTTCAGACGAGCCAGAACATAAACTGCGATGCTCAAGCTGCAAAAAGAAGTTCCTTTCATCGTGGGGACTCTTGGAACATTTGACCGATTTCCACAGAATGATGCTGTACACAGAAGTGCCCAAAGAGAAGAAAGCAGCGGAGCCGGAAGAATCTGAAGCTCCAAATGAATCAGAAGCACCAGAAGCTGGAGTTGAACGGACTGGCAATGAAGAACCACCGGCCAAGAAACCACTGCTAGAAAGTAGCGAAAATGCTGAAGGAGTGAGATTTTCTCAATAATTTTGTTATTTTAAACAAGCACGCTTGGCCTCGCTACACTCGGGGTGTATTTTCCACATACACATACACTCTCTATCTATCTCTCTCTCTCTCTCTCTCTCTCTCTCTCTCTCTCTCTCTCTCTTTCTCTCTCTCTCTCTCTCCTCGCAGCCCGCTTTCGCACTCCCCGAACAATCCAAACACTTCGAACACTAATGCAAGTGCGGCTAGAACTAATGCAACAACACTGAGGGCTCCCAGTGGTCGTGCGTGTAGCGCTCGCAAAAAAACGTGCAGCGGTGACCGAGTGGTTAGGTCGTTCGATTTCTACGCCCTAAACGCGCGTTCAAATCCCCTCCCAGCCACTTTTGCACAACCCCTCCCTCCTCCCCTCCCCCAATCAAAACCAAAAAAGGACCACCCAAAAATCGGCTTCAACCATAAAAGGGCGGAGCAAAGGGGGCGGTCCCCTTGTTCTATTAATAATATGATCAGTTTAATTACGACTCTACTGTCACTGAAATTTGCAGTCTTTTTTTTTGGTGAGATTGTGTAATTATTGAAAAAAAATTTTTTTCAGAGTTTTAGTGGTCGAAAGAATTTTCTAGTATACATGAGCATTTTTGGTCAGAATTGGTAAGAAAAAAAAAGGTTTTTTACTAGCAAAAACGATTTTTCCTCAAAAATTTCAGTATTTTAGTATCAAAATTAAAAAAATCTCGATTGGAGGAAATTTTGAACTTTTGAACGGTTCCAAACGAAATATGGCACAAAGTGAAAAGTTTCGTAACTATCAGAGAACTAGGTAGATCAAAATGACGTTACTGTACTGTATGTGAATTACCAACTTTTAGGAACAACCAGTGGAAGAGGAAGCCCAATGAAGGAGAGCAAAGGAACCAAGCGTATTTTATAATTTTCGATCTCTCTAATTTTGTTGTACATGAATTTATTCTAATCGAATTGTCATTGGAAGAAAGAGGGGAACCGATAGAGACAGTGATCACAGAGTATAATGATTATGATGAATATGATGATTTTTGATGAGAAGAAGAAGTCACTTCTCATTCGAATAACGTCCATGGACCATTCGCTGTAAATAAGAGATTGATGAAATGGGCATAAGACAATAAAACCGCATCGCAACCGCTTTGCCGACCGCTTTCATTTTTTAAAGTGTGCTTTAATAAATGTTTCTCTTGACATAATGTTCCCAACGATAGTTTTACCTACGCGTATACTTCAAACATTTTTCCGTTACGATTTGTGAATCTGGAATGAAAAGTAAAATTTTTTGAACTACAGTAACTGAAATTTGATCTACTATATCGATTTGCTTTGCTTATACTTTTCAACTGCGTTTTCCGCATTATGTGGCACACCATGAAAAGTTTTTAATCTTGTGTGTAAGCGCGCTCTACTGAGACGGCAGTGGGCTACTTTCATTGAAACATAAAATTTTTACCTCGATTTCATCCAGATCGATTTCCTTCTTGACTGTGAATGAGGATAAATGGAAATCTCTATGTGAATTTCTTTGTTCGTCGGAAGCGAACGTTTGGTGGCAGACAGGGCACGCCATTGGTGAAGACTGGAAGTTTTGGGGTTATTACGGTATCTACCGTAATCATTGATAGTCTATAGTAATCATTCACTACCTATATGTACTGAGTACTACCTACAGTAATCATTTTCCATTTACAGTAACCGTTCACTACCTACAGTAATCCTTCACTACCAGCTCACCTCTGCGTGCTTATAACAGTGAATCATAAAGTCAGAAGGTGAGATGATGACATCATCACACTTGTTACATTTGCCAGTGAAGTTTATCTGAAAAATTGTTTCTCTCTTTCTCTCTCTCTCTCTCTCTCTCTCTCTCTCTTTCTCTCCCTCTTTCTCTCTTTCTTCTTCTCACCTTGCAATGTGCGTGCAGCCGATGAAGTTCAACCTCAGAATTGCTCTCGAACGCCAAATCACAGACGGAGCACGTTATCTTACGACGATTCGGAATGACCTTCTTCGTCGTAGTTGGATGTCTTGGCTCGAGTCTAGTCGTATTGATGTCGCTGAATAAACTTGATCTTTTTCATTTTTGACCGACACTTCTTGGTACAGTAACTTTTTTTGTTCAATGATCACTTGGACAGAACACATTGCAACACGGTCATCCGGAGCGGAAAATTGAATCTATTGATGGTGTCTATGACTTGATACACGTTGCATCGACATAATCAACGTGGGTGGTCAACAAACCTCGCGTGAAACTTTTCCACATGTCGCAGCAGGTCGGCTTCACTGGGAACGATGACGTGGCATGCCGCGCAGATGACTTTCTCACTTTCCTGACCGTGCTCTGTCACGTGTATCTTCATGACTTCTGGGTTGGTCGTGGTGAAGTCACACCCACTACACACCAATTTGGTGTGCACATGAAGAGATTGATAGTGTTTTTGATAGTCGAGCTGATTTTCGTATGAAGCACCACACGTTTTGCACTCGGTGAATGTGGATTTGACCTTGAAATGAGCGTTGGTAAGATGTTCCAGACGGTCCTGCAAGAATCAATCTCTCTCTCTCTCTCTCTCTGTCTGTCTGTCCCTCTCTCTCTCTCTCTCTCTCTCTCTCTCTCTCTCTCTCTCTCTCTCTCTCTCTCTCTCTCTCTTCTTCTCTGAGAAAGCTAGTAAGCATGGTCATATCAGACCACCCAAGATGAGAAAAAACTTAAAACTGAATTGAAGATCTAGAGACCACCGAATATGATTTTCAGCTTTTGCAACCGTATTTAAAATATGTTGAACCTTGTATGAAATTTCGGATTTTTCCTTTCATTATCGTCTTGGGTGGTCGTTTGTTTTCTCTCTCTCTCCCTCTCTTCCTCTCTGAGAAAGCTAGTAAGCATGGCCATATCAGACCACCCAAGATGAGAAAAGACTTGAAACTGACATGAAGATCTAGAGACCACCGGGTAAGATTTTCAGCTTTTGCAACCGTATTTAAAATATGTTGAACCTTATATGAAATTTCGGATTTTTCCTTTCATTATCGTCTTGGGTGGTCGTTTGTTCTCTATCTCTATCTCTCTCTCTCAATCGACTCACCGCAAGAGTGTCAAACTTGAATTGAGGACACGACGGACATCCAAGTTTTTCCTTTTCGTCTTCTTTTCCGATGAAATGAACTCTCATATGTCCAACGAACTGTGCCATATCCTCGAATAGTAAGGGGCACTGATGGCACATGATCAGTTTAGGTTGTGGCTGGAAAAATAGATTTTGCAAAAAATTGAAGCATCCGACGGGGTTTGAACCAGCGACCTCTGGCACACTAGCGGCTGGGCACACTATAAAAACGGCGGGAATTCAAAATGATCAGTAAAAGTTAGTCCTAGCCTCTGGTTACTGTATCGAGAAGGGAATAAAAACGTGTGTTTTCTGAACCTCTTGGCAAATTTTGGAAATGAGAATAAAGTTTTTTTTAATAGTACTGTCACAGCCCTACGACGTCACACCCGACCGTTCTCGAATGTTCTCGAGAATGGGCGATAAAGAAGAACAGAAGATAAGAACAGTCAGTTCATGACTCTCGAGTCTTAGAAAACACCTCGACTCCAACCAGCTCCCAATTCTACATTTCCCGTCAAGCAGAGACTCTAAGTCTATCAGGTACCCTTAAGGACGGACTCGTCGGGAAGGCCTATGGCCGGACCGATGGGTCCCTCATGTGTATCAATGTTTTTGTGTTGTGAATAAATTATGTTTAGCGCTTAAGGTGTTAGGATCCTGAGAAATATATGTGATAAAGGCTATCACAGAACAGACAGTTGGAACGTTAGCTGGAAACCATTGTCACGATGAAACCAAGGTAACGATTTCCACATGGAGGTTCCACCGAGATAGTCAACCTGAAGTCGACGTCAGGAACAGCTGCAAAGAACGATCATCCGGCCTGAAGGTGTACAACTTCAGGCAACCTTTTTTTCAGACCAACTTGGTACCCAGGATGGCTAGTTGCGTGTGACAAGCAACTACCGGGCAGTCGATCGGGCGGGACAACCGATTTAAAGGTACCAAGGAAAAGAAGGGAAACACGAACAAGACTGTAACAAGGAAGATGATGCCAACACACAATTGGTATGCGAACCTTATCAGCCAGAAGAGCTGAAGATATGAATATGAATTTGAATGAGAAAAAGAAATTGAATGAGAAATTATCCATGGGTTGTTTTATATATAACGGAATTTTGACGTTTGAAAAAGGTCCCCTGTCGAAAGAAAGTAGTTAACCCATGTGTCCCAGCAGATTTCGGCCTCACAAACCGAATCTGCGAATCTTTTGAATAATGAAGAGAATTACAGAAATTATGAGAATACGAATACAGAATATTGATGCCCAGCTGAACTCGTCGAGAGCGTACGAAGGATCGGCTAGGGCCTGGAAGCTTCCTCCCCCCAGCAAAAGTGCCTAGAATCAATGAAGAAGAGACGACAGGCGGACCGGCACTGCTCCATATGACAATTACAAGAAAAGAATACAATGACATGCAGATCAAGGAAAGAATTACAGATAAGAATTTTTTAAAGTGTTGTTCTGCAGAACCCCGCCATACGGATGATCAGGGTCGTTTAGTATATATATTTTTTTTAATCTCAGGATCAATCAAATCAAAACTCAAAAAAAAAATCTACCGCTACACACGCACGCACAATTTTTCCAACACAAATTTCATCACGCTTGCAAGCAACGAAACAAAACAGAAGTCCATGCGCAGGACTTGACGTTTTAATTTTTCACCGCTACACAAAAAGGACCAAAACCACGCGAAAAACGCGCTGTATTGGCGCCCAATCCCAAGCCACGAAACAAAAGCGAGATATATCAGAACTCGCTACTGTTGCGAAACCCACAAGAGACCAACTCGGGAACAATCACTTTTTCTTACAATGTGAGACGTCACAGTTATAAGACAAAAGCAGCGATTATACACCCCGCGTCGGCCGCTAAAATACCTACAATCCGGGAATACGGGGCGCGAGCACTGAAAAACCGCTAGAAACTTCAGGTATAGCAACTAGCAAACAGTTATCGGAATAGGGTACAAAATCACGTAAGCCAAAGGGGTACGCGCGGTCTCAGCGACTTTACGTCCAAGGGAACCAAAAATCAATCATTAAAACAGGATACGATAAGAGAGCTGAAGAGCAAAATTCACAGGGCCCGCGAATTTCATCGACAGTTTTTTTTGTTCTTCATCAGGCGAAGTGCGTCAGCACACCATGATAACGAGGGCACGCGCTCGTAAAATTCAAAAAAGTAGTTGTAAATTCTTGCGATAAGAAAATCACCGAGAGCAACCAAACTCCGATAAGAAAAAAAAAGGAGGAGTCTCGAACAGAGAGCAAATTTTTCTGATAAGAAAATGAGTTTAAAAGGAGTCGGTAGAACTAGATAAGCACTCTCAACAAAACCAACCCTCCGGAGACAACAAGTGAGTTTTCATTTTTCTTATTCACACTCCAACACTTACCAACCAATTCACTTTAGCACAAATCAACCACACCACCTAAGGATACACAATTAGGCAATTTTTTTCCCCAACCCACATTTAGATCACCAAAAGAAAACACATCCAGTCGATCCATTTTTACACAATCTAAGCTGCCAAGCCCAATATCTTTTCACCTATCATTCTTTCAACAATTAAGGCAGCTTGACGGATCGAATATTCTATCCCAACTAAATTCACTCATCTTATGTTAAGTACATTTACTCAAACACTCATACTCCACAACACATACTATTTCAAAAACAAATTCCCATTGTCTCACACAATTCCCATTTTTTTTTTCAACTAAAAGGAAACAAAAAGCAATATTAACATGTCGTTCCCATTCTTCCCACACCTCCCAAGCTCACAAGCAGAACCAGTCGCACAATTACTCCACAAGCTCAACACAGTCAACCAATTTTATCCTACTTCTCTAACACTTTTGAAATTATAGTCAGAAAGAAAATCCTCAACTTTCGGAATCCACCCAGAGGACTGACAATAAATAAATTTTTCGCTACTACACTCACTAAATCGTTAGTTCACTCCATACTTTCTTACTTCCAAAACTCCATAAAAACAAAAAAAACAGTAGCTCCAAAACAGAAATCCTATACGAAAGACAACATGCACAAGTCCTCTATGTCTCACACTGTCCCAGCACATGCACGATAACGCGAAAAAAACCAGGCAAAATCATGATTCCAGGGATCGCCGACAGGATGGCAAACAAGCCGGAGACGAGAAGCTCCACTCCCACCTTCGACATGACGGAGATCTCGCACGCCATACGTCGCCTGGGCGCCGGAAGATTCCCAACCTGGAACGAGGACAAGGAGAGCTGGACAGGATTTCTGGAAAGACTGCACGTACACTGCAACGCCAATGGCATCTCCACCGAGGAAGCGTACCGAGCAATACCAACTGATCATCACGGAATACGACGTGTCGATAACGTACCGGCCAGGCAAGCACAACGTCGTCGCCGATACAATCAGCCGATACACCGCAACGGAGATTCGGGAACCGGTACTCACATCAGCTGAAAAGAAAACGCCCATGCAGATAAACTCCGTAGCTTCTTCCGAAATAGAAGAAGCCCAGCTGGAGTCTCCATGGATCAACAAGACAGTTGAATTATTGTCGAACAGCAGACAAGAAACCCCTGCACTGACCAAACTCCGAAGCCGTTACGACATTTCACCGGATGAACTCTTGACAACGATGACACCAACGACGACAGCGATGACACCAACGACGACAACGACGACACCAACGACGACAACGATGACATCAACAACGACAACGACGACACCATCAACGACGATCAACACGACGACAACGACAACGACACTGGAGCACAAACCGGAAACCAACGCCCTCAGCGCAGGCACCGGAAGCCGGCATATCTGGAGGACTACATAGGACATTAAGGAAGAAAGAAGAATTTTCTTTTGGAGATTAATTTTTATAGGATTTTTTGTATGAGAATTTTGTATTTTTAACGAGTTTGTATCCCCCCCCACGACATCAACATCTACAACGACGACGCAGCTTTTCATCATGGGAACAAGGAAAAGACGACACACTTTATCATTGGGAACGAAAAAAGAAAAAAGAGCCGCTATCACCAACGACGCATCAACATATTGATAAGAAACCACGGATCACTGCACACAAGAAGGAAGAAGAAGAATGAACAACAACGACTACGCCGAAGCCGCGACAAGCATGCCGGGACGCATGCATCTTCGGGAAGGGGGATGTCACAGCCCTACGACGTCACACCCGACCGTTCTCGAATGTTCTCGAGAATGGGCGATAAAGAAGAACAGAAGATAAGAACAGTCAGTTCATGACTCTCGAGTCTTAGAAAACACCTCGACTCCAACCAGCTCCCAATTCTACATTTCCCGTCAAGCAGAGACTCTAAGTCTATCAGGTACCCTTAAGGACGGACTCGTCGGGAAGGCCTATGGCCGGACCGATGGGTCCCTCATGTGTATCAATGTTTTTGTGTTGTGAATAAATTATGTTTAGCGCTTAAGGTGTTAGGATCCTGAGAAATATATGTGATAAAGGCTATCACAGAACAGACAGTTGGAACGTTAGCTGGAAACCATTGTCACGATGAAACCAAGGTAACGATTTCCACAGTACCTTGGGTTCTGGAGCACGATGATCGCTCAGAGTATGTTGTTGAAGTTCGTTGATGCTTTCGACTATCAGACCACAGATAGTGCAGCCAATTTTCGAGCTGGAATTTCTCTCTCTCTGTCTCTCTCTCTCTCTCTCTCTCTCTCTCTCTCTTTCTCTCTCTCTCTCTCTCTTTCTCTTTCTCCCTCTTTCTCTTTCTCTCTCTCTCTCTCCCTCTCTCTCTCTCTCTCTCTCTCTCTCTCTCTCTCTCTCTCTCTCTCTCTCTCTCCCCTCTTTCTGCCTCTTTCGGCCTCTCTCTGTCTTTCTCTCTCTCTCTCTCTCTCTCTCTCTCTCTCTCTCTCTCTCTCTCTCTATCTCTCTCCCTCTCTCTCTCTCCCTCTCTCTCTCTTTCTCTCTCTCTCTCTCTATCTCTCTTTCTCTCTTTCTCTCTTTCTCTTTCTCTTTCTCTCTCTCTCTCTCTCTCTCTCTCTCTCTCTCTCTCTCTCTCTCTCTCTCTCTCTCTCTCTCTCTTCTCACCTATGCTTCCGCTTCTCTTTCCTTCTTTTTGTCAAGGGTGGCGACTGACTCTCATCCTCAGAAGTTTTACAGTTCTCCATAGAATCGGTTGTGCTCATCCTGTTTTTAGAGGTAAAAATTGTATGAGTTGATTGATAATCTCACAGTTGAGAAACAGAACGAGGAATAAAATCGAGAAGATTGGGAACCATGGCATTCAAAAAAACGTTCTGGCACTCTTTTAATGAAACAGAGAGAATATATTGAGATAACAAGTGAATGAAAGGCAAAAACAACTAGAACTCAACTGAGGCTGAGCCCACGAGCAAGCCCTAAGGGACGCGTTGTGGGCGGAGCTTTGGCGCGTCCCTTGGGAACTAGGCTGATTGGCTGTGCCAGTTGATTGGATGGTGTCCCATGGGGGTGCACCGCTGCTGGCGACTTATTAAAATGCGCCATTTTCCATAATTATTAGCTTTTCTGCTAGGAACGAATGACAACAAACCCACGGAGGGGGTCGTACCAGCGACCTCTTGCGTGGTCGTTGAGGAATTCTGCTCTGAGCTATGCCGATGAAATCGTCGACGTTGCAGTAAACTTTCAGATAGTTTGTGATAAGTACTTTTTCACAGATGATTTCAGTAATCTTGAAAGCATATTGAGAAATCCGACAAATTTTAATGTATCTGAGTTTCTTTTAATGAACCTATAGCTGAACGAGGTAGTTTTGTGAAACAAATACTTTTTCCCAATGAGGGACACCGCGCGCTGCTGCGCGGCTCGGTCTGATAAATACCACCACTTTCAGAAGCAAAGGGCAAAAATGAAGCTGGGAGATGCTGAAATGAAGGGCATGTGACATGAGTCGACAATTAAATGTACTGCACTATAATCACCTGGGATGATAGTTCTGCTCTACTTTCGAGAAGTCGTTATGATTCAGAAGTACTTTCGCAGCATTTAAATACGTGTGAATAATCATAAGCTAATTATCCAGGGAGATGGATGTTCAAAAGGTAGCAATGAACAACAAAAGATCGATGACGTCGTCGATGATGTCACTTTCCTTATGTACAGGGTGCACATACAGTGTGGACAGAAAATACAGGAACGGTACACTAAGCTCTGCTACTCGATCAGCATTCTAGATTTCTTTCTGAAATTCCGGTCTATTGTAGCCAACACTATTCTCCACAAGTGTACTAAATTTCATCCTGATTCATTAACTTCGAAACGGTGTATGATGATTTGATTGAAAACAGTGGATTTTCAAGTGGACAAAAAATAGAGGAACGCTACTGTAATTTGAAGGTCAACGCTCGGAATTTGGAATTAATGATGAAAATGACACGTTATAAAGTTTTTTTAACAATTGATATTTTTATTTTCATCATTCCGACAATTTTGACAGAGTTACAATAAAATCTTGTCGAATCCTGTAATTTCCCGCATTTTAGAAGTTTTTGGTTTCCACCGAGTTAGTTATCAAAATGTTAGTTATTTCATCATGATCAGACAATGATTCTCAACAGTTTTCCGAAGTTTCGTAACAACATCGGTTATTTACGTTTCGGAAAAACCCACTAAGTTAACGTCGCTGCAAAGGTGACTACGGTGACTTGTTGTAAAACGTGATGATATTGAATGATAACTGTTAAAAATTTTTTAAAATGTCATGCGGCACTTGTCATCTACTTAATGAGGATCGTTTCCTATCCAAAAAAAATTGGATCTGAAGGAACAGGGCTGTTCGAACCGCTTCAAAGACGCGCGTTAAAAAAACAAGGCGAAAACAGACACTTTGAGTGCAAAACTCCGTTCATTCCAGCGCCATCACTTCGACAGTACGACTTCTCACAGTATGCTGTTTCTTTTGGTCGATAATGACTTAAATGATGTCTTCAAAATATCCTTCTCCAAATTTGAGTGTTTTTTTCACATTTATCGTTCAATATCATCGCGTTTTACAACAAGATACCGTAGTCACCATTGCAGCGACGTCAACTTAAGTCAGTTTGAAGGGCTCTTTGGAGGGGTAAAATAACCGATGTTGTTACGAAACTTCGGAAAACTGTTGAGAATCATTGTCTGATCATGATGAAATAACTAACATTTTGATAACTAACTCGGTGGAAACCAAAAACTTCTAAAATGCGGGAAATTACAGGATTCGACAAGATTTTATTGTAACTCTGTCAAAATTGTCGGAATGATGAAAATAAAAATATCAATTGTTAAAAAAACTTTATAACATGTCATTTTCATCATTAATTCCAAATTCCGAGCGTTGACCTTCAAATTACAGTAGCGTTCCTCTATTTTATGTCCACTTGAAAATCCACTGTTTTCAGTCAAATCATCATACACCGTTTCGAAGTTAGTGAATCAGAATGAAATTTAGTACACTTGTGGAGAATAGTGTTGGCTACAATAGACCAAAATTTCAGAAAGTAATCTAGAATCTTGTTCGAGTAGCGGAGCATCGCGTACCGTTCCTGTATTTTCTGTCCACACTGTATCTAGCAAAAAGTCTGACCGATTTCAAACGCGCGGCAGTCGCATTTTTGTAAACTGAGTACGGTAGGGTCGGGACTCTCACAACGAACAGTTAGATCTTTGTGGATTTAAGTTATTATTCTTACTTTCAGTCCATTGAAATTGAAGGCGCATTACTTAATCGTTCATGTATTTCAAAGCGAAACTGCTACGGTAACTAAGAAACCGATTTACGGAGGTCAGACTTTTTTACAGGTAGAGGGAGATATGTGGGGTGGACCGGCATTGGATTGTAATTGATCGATAGATGGACTGCAAAGAGACCTCCATTGGGCTGGGCGTGAGATTGGCGGCCTGGCGTCAGGTTGTCTATGAGAATCTCAAGTACGACCCATGTCGTACATAGTTATAAAAATCAGTTAAAGTGTACAAAAGTCGTTCTTCTTCGGGAGTCTCAATATTCTTCACCTTATAGTAACCCATTCGACCTACCAATGTTCCCAAACACTAACTCATTGAAGTAGAGCTGCGTTCTAAACTACAATGAGTCAAATTTGATCTACCCCTAGAGAGCAACTCCGATGCTTATTGGCTGTCACTCTACATTATTATAAACACTGGATCATTAAAGTAGAGCTACCTTCTCAGCTACAGTAACTCAAATTTGATCTACTGCTGCAAAGGGAGGGGGGCGTGGCAGCAACTCCGATGCTTATTGGCTGAGCTCACCTACAACTCGAGAATGTGGAATTTTCGAAATATTAACAGATTTATTTTATTTGCAGATATGTACATCTAAAAGAGATAAATGAAATAGAGAAAAAAATAATACAAAATTACACTGGTGCTAAAGAGAACCCTTATGAACTATTAAGGTGATAGAAGAGGTCGGATAGAAAACTGCTTTAGGCCGATGCGACTTGTCTCTCGGCGTCTTCTGCTTCGTCCAACTTTCTTCTGATGTATTCCACAGACTGTTCTCCACGGACAGCTTCGCTGAAAAATAGAAAATTTTGTTGAGAAAATGTAGACCGACAAAATTTCGACATAAAAAACAGATGAAAATGATATTTCTTTTTAAAATAAGATAATTTAATTTTTTTTCGCAGACAAAGTGGAATTTCGAAGTTTCTCTCCGTGGCGATCACAAAATTTCGACAAAAAGTCTTCTGATGAATATTTTCAAGTACAGAAACCAAAATTTGATCTATCCTCAAAGCCTAAATAATCTCATACGTTGGCCACGCCCCATAGCGATCCGCCAAATTTCGACAAAAGTGTTCTGATGAATATTTTCAAGTACAGAAACCAAAATTTGATCTATTCTCAAAACCAGAAGCATCTTATTCGTTGGCCACGCCCCATAGCGATCCGCCAAATTTCGACAAAAAGTATTCTGATGAATATTCTCAAGTACAGAAACCAAAATTTGATCTATTCTCAAAACCAGAAGCATCTTATTCGTTGGCCACGCCCCATAGCGAACCGCTGAATTTCGACAAAAAGTGTTTTGATGAATATTTTCAAGTACAGAAAACAAAATTTTATCTATCCTCAAAGCCTAAATCATCTCATTCGTTGGCCACGCCCCATATCGATTCGCCAAATTTCGACAAATAGTTTTCTGATGAATCTTTCCAAGTACAGTAACCAAAATTAGATATCGAAGACAGAATCATTTCATTCGTTGGCCACGCCCCATAGCGATCCGCCAGCAACCCCAGTCTCGCTTGCTGATTCGTCGGACACGTCTACTTTTCCATTGACAAAATGGATTCAATTTTTACCTGGATACGTGTACAGAATTGATGTCACTTCCGGGGACGGTGAACTTCGCGTCGAGAAGTACAGATTCGAGGATTGATCGGAGGGCACGGGCGCCTGGAAGAGTGAGATGAGAAAGAGAGAGAGAGAGAGAGAGAGAGAGAGAGAGAGAGAGAGAGAGAGAGAGATAGAGAGAGAGACTAAAAAAGACCTGTTTTTCTTTCCAACGCGAGTTGTGCGACTTGTTCCAAGGCTTCTGCAGAGAAGGAAAGATCGACGTTTTCAATCGAAAACTGAAGTTTCAGCTGGGCGAGAAGCGAGTTCTGGGGTTCAGTCATGACTCTGACCAGCATCTGAAAATGATTCTAGGAAATCCATTCTCTCAAATTTGAAAAGTTCGAATCTTACTGTTCTCAGAATAGCCTTCATATTTTATAAATTTCGACAAAAACAGAGGAGATTTTCAAAATTAAAATGAAATGTAAACATTTTCGTTGTTTTGTATGGTGTTGAACCTTTAAAACTGCTAATTATTGACATTTCACAGCATTTTCAACGAAAATTATTCACTTTTCTTTGGATCCAACACCGAAATTGTTTATTTTTCATTTTTCTCAAAAATACCATCAAACTCAAATTAATGCGCAATTTTACCGGTTGTTTTTGACGGTCGAACGACAGTTTTTTCTTTTCGACAAAAAATCTTCTCGCACATTTCTCAACAGAGCACGATTACGACCAAATTTCAAACTCGAAAAAATACCTGCTTGTCGAATGAGTGGAACGGTACGATAACTGGGAACCGTCCAACCAGTTCTGGCACCATTCCAAAATTGATCAGGTCCCCTTGGTCTGCTTTCGAAAGAAGCTCATCCCTTTTTCGCATCATCTCCGAGTTCGAATCGTCTGCGCTGATTCTGATTGCACCAGACGAGGAACCTGAATATTAATTTGTTGATTTTTGTCTTTTTAAGTAAATTTTATCGATTTTATTGATCTTTCTTTGATATCTAGATTCTTCTGTGAAAAATGATTTTTCCTGGTATATTTTTATCGACTTTAGATAAAATAAAATATTAACTTTTTCACAACTCTCAAATTTTCATAGATTTCATTAAATTTCCATTGGTAATCGGCTAGTTTTTGAATTCATCAACTTTTTTATAATATAATAACTTAATTCATGTAGAAAAAATAAAGTTTATAAGCTCCATGACGACCAGCAATAGCCGCCGTGAGCACAAATAATGGGCGTGGTAACCGTAGGAGAACCTTTTGAAAAAAGCTGACATTTTTGACACCTGTTGAATTTTATTCAGGTATTCGAAAGTTGTTGATCAATTACGATTGCGAGAATCGATTTATATAATTCAAAATGAATTTTTATCGATTAGATTTTTTTTGACAATCAAAGCTCAATTAATTCTGGTTTTTCTCGATTTCAATATTCTAATACTTTCAATTTTCATTCTTTTCAGTCTTGGATATTCCAAAGAAAACACGGAAATTCTGCCTAAATCTTGAAAAAAAACAACTTTTTTTTCGTTTTTGTGTATAAAAACCGTCCGAAATCTCACCAAATCCAAGCGACTTCTTATCCAATCTTCTTCCAACAATTTTGTCCAACGTCGAGAACGCTCCGGAAGCTACGAAGAGGATGTCGGTCGTATCAATTTGTACCGTATCCTGCTGGGCACTGACCCCCTTCTTTCCCGTTTTCACATTGACTACGGTACCTTCGACCAACTTCAGTAGCGCATGCTGAACACCTTCTCCGGAGACGTCGCGATACGCGGCAGAATGACCTTCGGAGGCTGCGGCAATCTGAAAAATTACCGGTCACAATCTTATTCGCCTTCAAAAATCGATAACTTCCCCTCAAGTATCGGTCATAATCTTATTCGCTAATGAAAACCGATAATTTTCTTCTCATTTAACGGTCATAATCTTATTCATTTCTGCAAATCGATAGTTACTTTCCGATTATCGGTCATAATCTTATTCGCCTTCTAAAATCGATAATTTCCCCTCAAGTATCGGTCACAATCTTATTCGTTTCTGTAAGTCGATAGTTCTCTTCAAGACTATCGATCATAATCTTATTCGCTAAAGAAAACCGACCAATTCCTCTTATTTACCGGTCATAATCTTATTCGTTCCTATAAACCGATAGTTCTCTTCCCGACTAACGGTCATAATCTTATTCGCCTTCAAAAATCGATAACTTCCCCTCAAGTATCGGTCATAATCTTACTCGCTCGTCACTCAGGGGACTCGAAGTTCTCAAAATGAATCTTTCTTTCAACTGTTTTCCATAATTTTCGATGAGATTCGGTCATTTTCAGCATAAAATCTACAATTTCGCTCCGGTAACTACTGAAAATTATGGTATTTTGAGGATATCGGTCATAATCTTATTCGTTTCTGTAAATCGATAGTTCTTTTCAAGACTATCAGTCACAATCTTATTCGCTCGTCACTCAGGGGACTCAAAGTTCTCCAAATAAGTCTTTTTATAACCGTTTTCCGTAATTTTCGGAGAGATTCGGTCATTTTCAGAATAAAATCTACCACTTCGCTACGGGAACTACTGAAAATTATGATATTTTGAGGATGTCGGTCATAATCTTATTCGCCCTACAGAAAAACTATAGGATTTTGACACATGCGGAATCAAATACCGGTCATTATCTTATTCGCCGCGAAAATCGCATATTTCTCAGAAACCATGAAGAAAAAAAGCGAACCTTATCGACTTCATCCAAGAACACTATTCCTTGCTGGGCTTTTTCCACATTGCCTCCGGCTGCTTGAACCAACTTCTGAACGACGCTTTCAACGTCTTCACCGACGTATCCCGCTTGGGTCATGGATGTGCAGTCACAGAGGGCGATGGGTACGTCCAGTACTCTGAAAGAGTGCAATTCGGTTTGAGTATCCAAGTTTGAGGTAATCGGTTCGGCTTTTCTCTGTATGATGTTTTTTCTTTGATTTTTCAGATATGGTTTTTCCTAGAGTTAGCTGGCTGGAAAGCAGGAACTACATTTTTTATTCCGATGCGCTGAAAAAACTTTTTTGGCTGTTTTGAACTGTCACAAACCGATATAAAACTCAGTTTCACAATTTTCTGTAGAATCGACACCATCAGAGCGCTCTACTACACCAAAACTAACGATATTCTTAGCTGCGCAGTCTATCCTTAAAGTTTAGTTCGTGTTCTGGGACCCACAGTACTGCTAAAAAATGAAAAAAAAACAAATTTACGACAGTTAAATGATATGAAGAATACTTGAGAAAACAAATCGGTGAAGTTTAAAGCTTCAGGTGGCATTAACACCATTTATGAACGGTGTCATATGGAAACCTTTAAAATGGCTTGAAAGATGCCATTTATCACTCACTATTCCTTACCTTCCGTATTGTTCCGTTTTCAGCCTGCGAGTTGATGAAAATTCGTTTTCAAAAACTCTACAATGTCTTCGTACCATTTAAATGTCGTACATTTGATTTTTTTTCATTTTTGAGCATTACTGTGGGTCCCAGAATACGCACTGAACGTTGAGGATAGAGTGCGCAGCTAAGAATATCGTTAATTTTGGTGTAGTAGAGCGCTCTGAAGGTGTCGATTCTACAGAAAAATTGTGAAACTGAGTTTTATAATGGTTTGTGACAGTTCAAAACAGTCAAAAAAGTTTTTTCAGCGCATCGGAATAAAAAAATGTAGTTCCTGCTTTCCAGCCAGCTAACTATAGGAAAAACCATATCTGAAAGTTTTTCGATTTACTGACCCTTAGTTAATCATCATCCATCATAAAATATCGAAAAAAGTGATCAATCGGTCTTGATCTTTAAATCATGATTTTCAAAGATTAATCTGAAAATTATTTCTATAGTGAAAATAGCGAGTTAAAAAAAACATATTTAAAGTCAAAATCTAACCATATTCGGTCAAAAACTTCCCAAATTCGTTTGAATTTCACCGATATTCTCAGAATTTCGCATAACTTCCAAAAACTACCTTATTTTTCCATCAATTTAAAAAAAAACAGAAAATTACCTTGCCAATGTCTGTGTTAAAAAGGTTTTTCCGACTCCAGACGGGCCGACAAGTAGAATATTCGACTTCTCTAGTCTGACCGTATGCTCTTCCTCGGGGATGGCGCGGAAGACTGGGGGACCGCGTTGCTTGCCGCTTTGCGGCTGGAGTTGGGCTCCGGATTGACTTATGATGAGGTTCTACACGGGAAAATTTGAATGGGATGAAAAAAGAAAAATAACCTGATTTACATAAGGCGTCGATTTGATTTCACTCATTGCAACTTGTCCAAGACCTCTGGTTTCGTCCTAAATGCACTTTTCACTGCGCGGACCTGCCACAGGCACCTCGCTTCATACAATTTTGGAATTTCGACTGGGTAAAGTCATATGGTTTTCAGAGCATAAAATGCTTCAAATTTCGACATTCCGATTGATCTTTCAATGCTTTAAAAATTGATTTTTTTTTCAATTTTCATCTACTAAAAACTTTTAACCTTGAAAAATTATTTCATTGAAATTTCCGAATTAAAAAAATATTTTTTTTACAAAATGAAAACAATTATTTGTTTTTGTTAAAGTATTTTCTTAAATTACCTTTTCGGATAATTTTGACGATAAAAACTTTTTCCTCACCTCAAAATGTAGTAAAAGTTCCATTTACAAAGACTTTTGACAAATCGAACTTCAAAATCATGTCTTTCTACATTTTTCATAGCATTTTCTCAAATTTTTATACTTTCCAATCAATATTTATCGAATTTTTCATATATAGCCTTCTGAACTACACCTTCGAGCTCATTTACAGAGGAAATGCAGTTAGGTCTTTAATTCTTGGTACTTCTCCAATCAATAATTATCGACTTTTTTCATATTCAGCCTCCCGAACTACACTTTTGAGCCCATTTTCAGAGAAAATGAAGTTAGTTCTCTTATTTTTGACACTTCTCCAATCAATAATTATCGACTTTTAAGCCCATTCAAAGAGAAAATGCAGTTGTTTCTCTAACTTTTGGCACTTCTCCAATCAATAATTATCGAATTTTCAAAAACCACTCTTCAGAATTATGCTTTTCATGGCATTTTCTTGAATTTTCGCACTTCTCCAATCAATAATTATCGATTTTTTTTCAAAAATAACCTGATGGATGATTCCCCTTGGTACTTTTGCATCATTGCCTCCAGCAGCAGTTTGATGGATCGATGTGGCTCCGGTTTCGTAATTATGCTCCAGTCTTCTGTAATGTTGATAAACACCGACTGCCAACGTCTTTTTTGCTTGCTTCTGACCGACGACAAACTTGTCGAGATAGTCCGCGATCTGCAAGTGAACACTTCGTACATGAACATTTCAAGGTAGTAAATAACCGCGTCGCAGGACCGCGCCGCTCATTAATTGAATACTTCCAATCATACTTCTCCTGTGAAATTCACGACTTTTTGCAGTAGTCTGCGAACTTTGAGTGTTTTGGGACATTTTACTCTCAAGATACTGAAAGTAATATTTAGAGGTACTGAAAAACCGCTTCGCTCAATAGTTAAGTACTATGAGATTCATGACTTTTTAAAGTAGTCTGCGAACTTCAAGTGCTATGGGACATTTTACTCTCAAGGTACTGAAAAACCGCGTCGCAGGAACGCTTCGCTCAATAGTTAGATACTATGAGATTCATGACTTTTTAAAGTAGTCTGCGAACTTCAAGTGCTATGGGACATTTTACTCTCAAGGTACTGAAAAACCGCGTCGCAGGAACGCTTCGCTCAATAGTTAGATACTATGAGATTCATGACTTTTTAAAGTAGTCTGCGAACTTCAAGTGCTATGGGACATTTTACTCTCAAGGTACTGAAAAACCGCATTGCAGGACCGCGCCGCTCATCAATCAAACACGCCCCGTTTCCTTATGAGAACCACAACGTTTTGAACTAGTCTGCAAACTTCAAGTGTTAGGGGACATTTTACTCTCAAAATACTGAAAGGAACATTTTAAGGTACTGAAAAACCGCGTCGCAGGACCGCGCCGCTCATCAATCAAATACGCCCCGTTTCCCTATGAGACTCACAACTTGTTGAAGCAGTCTGCGAACTTCTAGTGTTATGGGACATTTCACTCTCAAGATACTGAAAGGAAAATTTTAAGCTACTGAAAAACCGCGTTGCAGGACCGCGCCGCTGATCAATTTAATACACCCAGTTTTACTTCATGGAATTAACAAATTTTCGAAGTATAATGCGATCTTGAAATTAAAGTTCTGTAGAATTCTACATTCGAGATACTGAAAAACCGCATCGCAGAGCTCCCTTGCTCATAAATTTAGACCTACATGACCGCATTGCGAGCCGCATCGCTCGAGAAAAACATTTTTTCGGAAATTCACCTGTGTTGGGTATGGCGGGATTCTCTTTCTCTCCATTTTGAAACCTTGCGATTTTGATGCTTCATCAGATGAGTTCGAGAAATACAGTCGGTTACAGCTGTCACAATGAACATATCGGTTTGATGCTGGAATCAAAATTCACTTAACATTTCTATCATTTTTTGTCCACTCCATTTCAGTTCGAGATAAGTCATATTGTTCCAAAGAGAATATTTGCCACAAAAACATCTGAAAAAAAGTAACACTTCCAGTCGCACATAGCTTCCTCTACCTGTAAAAAAGTCTGACCTCCGTAAATCGGTTACTTATTACTGTAGCAGTTTCGCCTTGAAACACACGAACGATCAAGTAATGCGCCTTTAATTTCAATGAACTGAAAGTAAGAATAATAATTTAAATCCACAAAGATCTAACTGTTCGTTGTGAGAGTCCCGACCCTAGGAAAGGCCTACCGTACTCATTTTACAAAAATGCGACTGGCGCGCGTTTGAAATCGGTCAGACTTTTTGCTAGATAAGTGAGTCGTCCTTCAAAACACTGACACTATTATTCTAGGACGCTTTTTGTAGGGTAAAAACTTGTCTCAGACTCTGAAACCACAAGATCTGACTGTATAAACTCAATAATACAGAGACTTAACTCGTCTTCAACATTTACAAAGGACAAAAACGAACTACGATTACAGTTAGGATGTCTAACAAATATGATTCTATTTATTTCGAACGTCTTGTGTTTGAAAAGAAAAGTTTAGAAAACTGTGACAACTTCAAATGTCAAGTTTTTTTTCCAACGTTTTAAAATCTTTGAACTAGCCTTGTTTCGAAGGTTCAGACGTGAAACTTCATAAAATCAAATTTTAATTCAAAATCTCACGAGCCAACGTTGGCAGTGGTTTCAGAGGCTTCTGACAGTGTCTGCAACTTCCGAAGGATTGGATCGCCTTGTTTGGTGGAGTGGTGGTGAGGTCACCACCATCACCATCTCCTGTTCCAGTACCGGATGATGAACAGCGGATGCTCACTCTAAAAAAATTAATTTTTATTGATTTTTTAACATTTCAAAAACGATAAATATAACTTATTTGTAATCAATTCTTGTTTTATTAGCAATGAAAAATATTAACTGAATTTTTTGATCAAATTTTCATTAATTTTAGGCATTTTCTGTTTTCCTCTTTATTTCAGAGTGAAGACTCAAATTTTTAAACATTTTACGATAAAAATTCAGAAAAATTGAAAACTGTTGAACATCAAAGTTTTTGACATTTTTTTTAAACATCATTTTGAACTGTTTAGCAGGAAAGATTCACCAATTTGATGATTTCTACTTTCTTAAAAGTAACAAAGGTTGGTTTTGTTGACTAAAAGTGAAAGCGAACCTGTTCACTACGTGTTGTGAGTGATCAATTGTCGCGATTCTCGATAAGCTTCTAATGGAACGCAGTGATCTATGCATTCTGAAAGTATTTTTTTAGAAAAAAGGTTTGAACTGAAAAGAATATGGGGAAAATTATGTTATCTTCGATTTTTCAGGTGTTTTATCTTAAATTTAAACGATAAATTGGGCATTTTTTGAAGAATTTAATCATTTTATAAAAAAACATCGCTCTCGAAAACTAAAGAGAGAGTTAGGTGACTTTGTGTAACATGTTTAGTCTAGTGCGACAGATCGTAAACTACAACATGTTCGAAGTAAAGAATAGAAATAAATTATGATTTTGAAAAGTTCCACCAGGTCGCTGAAAAACAACAAGAATCGATGGAGAAAAACTGCTGACACCTTGTCGAAGTAAAAACAAGCATGTGATAGGAGCGTGTATGAGTGTGCTGTGATAACGCAAAATGATGTAAACGAGAGGAAATACCTTTGGCGACAATCAAATAATAAGAGTAGTGCAAGGAAAGTACAGGGAAACTTGATTGGCAACTTTTTACTTGAAGGTAAGTACGAACAACAAAGGCGTCGATACTAGTTGCATGGAATTTCAAAGAGTTTCAGATCGTTCCGAAGCATGGTTCATCTTGACTGGTGAGGTGAGAAACGTGAATTCCGATGATGGAAATCAGTTACAAATACAACATCTGATAGGACGGTAATAGAAGTCGTTATCATAAACAATGAACGAACCTCGAGAAAATTTTTTTTAAATTTGAATTAATGTGGAAACGTCGAAAATTAATTTTTTCCATAAAAATGGGACAATATTTCCATAAAAATTGGACAAAATTTCCATTAATATTGGACAAAATTTCCAAAAATATCGGACAACATTTCCAAAAATATTGGACAAAATTTCCATTAATATTGGACAAAATTTCCATTAATATTGGAAAAAATTTCCATTAATATTGGACAAAATTTCCATTAATATTGGACAAAATTTCCATTAAAATTGGAAAAAATTTCCAAAAATATTGGACAAAATTTCCATTAATATTGGAAAAAATTTCCACAAATATTGGACAATTTTTCCATAAATATTGGACAAAATTTCCATTAATATTGGACAAAATTTCCATTAAAATTGGACAACATTTCCACAAATATTGGACAACATTTCCAAAAATATTGGACAAAATTTCCACAAATATTGGACAAAGTTTCCAAAAATATCGGAAAATATTCCCAAAAAATATCGGACAACATTTCCACATTTATTGAAATTTATTTCCAAAAATATCGGAAAAAAGTTGTGCAAAATCGCCATCGGAGAGAAGCGAACCCGCGACAAGCGCGTACAAGCCATCTACTTTAACCACTCGACCAAACATGCACATCTTGCTTTGGCGACTGTTTGCAATAGGACTGATGGGTGCGGAACTGGAAATGAGGTTAGATTTATGTGGAAATAATGTTGAATAAATGTGGAAATGTTGTCCAATATTTGTGGAAATTTTGTCCAATTTTAATGGAAATTTTGTCCAATATTAATGGAAATTTTGTCCAATATTTTTGGAAATTTTGTCCAATATTTGTGGAAATTTTGTCCAATTTTAATGGAAATTTTGTCCAATATTAATGGAAATTTTGTCCAATATTTTTGGAAATTTTGTCCAATATTAATGGAAATTTTGTCCAATATTAATGGAAATTTTGTCCAATATTTTTGGAAATTTTGTCCAATATTAATGGAAATTTTGTCCAATATTAATGGAAATTTTGTCCAATATTTTTGGAAATGTTGTCCGATATTTTTGGAAATTTTATCCAATATTAATGGAAATTTTGTCCAATATTAATGGAAATTTTGTCCAATATTTTTGGAAATGTTGTCCGATATTTTTGGAAATTTTGTCCAATTTTTATGGAAATAATGTCATCACATTTTTCCAATTTTAATTTAATTTATTCACATTATTCCAAATTTATTAGAATTAAAAAAATTTTCCACATTTTTTCCACATTATTTCAATTAAAAAAAAAATTTTCTCGAGAACATCTAAAATCATTTTAGATTTGTTAGTTTTTATCTTGAGGATGAAATAGAAATGAGTAACAACACTTCTTGTGAAAGATGAAATGGAAATTATCAAACAAGAAGAAATCATATACCAGGATTTGAACTTAATGTTGAAATGATTGAATTTTGGAAAAAAGTAAAAATAAAATACGTGACCTAACTTTACTATTCCAATTTGAATTCCTCGAGCGTTTTCGAATTCTCTAATTTTTCTTTTCTTTACCTCTAAAGAGAGCGTCTATGTGTACGTTAGTTTGTTATACTTTTCAACTTCAGAAGGCATAATGGCTACCATCGACGTGACGGAGATTCTGAAGGCGTCTACCGCCGGGCAGGTAAATTTTAAGCCTCAAATTCAATTTTTAATTTTTATTTTCAAGCCTTTCCCAAAACGAGCAAAATACTCTGATGGTGCAAAAGCTTCTGATGCCATCAAACAAGGAAAATTTGATAATCTCGTCGGACAGTCGTCGATCATGGCTGCACTAGATGAAATGGAGGATTCTTCTTTGGTTCAAGTCGATGAAGCTCATGTTAAGAAATTGGTTTCACTGGTGAGGTTTTCGGAAGTTAAAGAAAAACGAACAAAAGAAATTCTTCTTTGATTCAAGTTGATGAAACTCATGTTAAGAAATTGGTTTCACTGGTGAGGTTTTCGGAAGTTAAAGAAAAACGAACTAAAGAAAAATTTTCATTTCTAACTATTTCGAGATTTTCAGCTCGAGAAGAAAATGCTCAAGAACAGGGAGATGCGGGTGAAGAGTCCAGATGATCCGAAGAAGTTCATGGATTCAGAAATCGAATTGGACACGTCCATCCAGGTTATTTTTTTAAATTCTCTAGATTAGAAGACTCACGGAGACCGCCCATTTTTCGAAGAAAATATAATTTCCACGTGTCCGAAAGCTTGAACGATATTCCACGTGTTTCATTCTTATTTCTATTTTCGAAAAAATGAGAACAAAACCAAAAATGAAACACTGGAAATGTTGGTCAGAACGTTTTTGGTAGAAATGGAATCAATTATACCACATTTCACGTCAGATCAGGCTTTAAGGTAATAGTCAGAGAGCACTTTCATACAAAAACTTAAAGCTATCTTTCAGGAGCTCCACGCACTAGCAACAGCACCTAACCTCTACCCGGTATTCATCAGCTCGAATGGAGTTGAACTCCTCCTACAACTTCTGGGTCACGAAAATACGGATATCGTCACAAGTACTTTGAATCTTCTTCAAGTGAGCTTTTTTTATGAAGATGAAAACTTTTGTCGTTTTGCTTTTCATTAATTACTCATTTAGAAATGTTTTCAAAATTAATTTTTTTTCAAATTTTTGAAAAAAAAATCAATTTTTAACAATTTCCAGGAGCTCACTGATGTCGACACCCTTAACGAGAGCGATGAAGGAGCTCAAGAGCTGGTTGAGAGCTTGGCTCAAGGTTCGATTATCACGACTATTCTGAGCTGCTTCGATCGGTTGGATGAGAGCATCAAAGATGAGGCGGATGGAGTTCACAATGCGCTGAGTGTCATTGAAAATGTTAGTTTTTGATTTATAATTTTTAAATTAATCAGCGTATCTGCTCTAGTGGTTCCTATCAAAAACTACAACCCAAGAGACCCGAGTTCGATCCGGCCGGGGTAGTTTTAATTTTTCTAAATATTGAAATTTCATTTTTTTTTCTCAAATTTTGGTGTTTTATCGACTTTCTTTTAGTACAAATCGTCGATAATCCAATGTATGGGAAGTCGATATAGTAGATCATTTTTTTCAGGAACTGTAGTTAAAAAATTGTTTTTCCCACCTTTTTTTATTTCGGAGTCACATATCATAACGGGAAAATGTTTGAAGTAGGTAAAAATGATTTTGGAAACAGCATTTTTAGAGATGAGAAAAGGTTGAAACATCAACGAAAATATTTGAAAATAGAATTGTGAAGTTAGTGCGCTCCGCGATGCGTGTTGCAAAGCGGTTGCAGAGCGGCTATATTTAAATTTGACTGATCCACAGTATGGGAAGTGAGAGAAAGAAAGAGAGAGAGAGCGAGAGAGAGAGATAGCGATAGAGAGAGAGAGAGAGAGAGAGAGAGAGAGAGAGAGAGGGAGAGAGAGAGGGAGAGAGAGAGAGATGGAGAGAGAGAGAGAGATGGAGAGAGAGAGAGAGAGAGAGAGAGAGAAAGGGAGAGTTAGAGTGAGAGAAAGAAGAACTGACTAATTGTTTTTTTTCAGATGATCGATTTCCGTCCAGCGACAACCGAAGACGCAGCGAATCAAGGACTCCTCGTCTGGCTTCTGAAACGTTGTATAACGAAAACCCCGTTCGACGCCAACAAGATGTACGCAAGTGAGCTTCTCTCGATGCTCCTTCAAGAGTCAGAAACGGCAAAAGTCAAGTTAACCGAAAAAGCAGACGGCATTGACATTTTGCTCAGGGTGAGCTTTCATTTCTCCTGAAAATGCCAAAATCAGAACGTTTTCAGTCATTTCTCCGACTGTATAAGTAATAAAACTGTTGTTCCTTGTGAAAAATTCAGAAAAAACTGTCGTTTTTAAGTAATTTGCAGAAAAAGGGGCATTTTTCCAGAAAGCACGGTAGTTTTAGGTAATTTCTCATCATAAACATTATATTTTTCCTCCAGGTGTTATTGAAAACGTTCGAATATGCCTTGAAAAATGTCGATCATGA
>OZ022254.1:12577995-12580495 GCA_963978915.1 Caenorhabditis parvicauda | reverse complement strand
TTTTGAAGTCATAAAAATGATATTTAGAGAGTTTTTCGTAGAAATCATCAATTTTTAAGTTCGGTTACAGATTGCTCGGTAAGATTATCTTATGATTACGGTATAAAATGATCTAGAAAAGAATTTTTAGTCGTTTTGAAGACATAAAAACGATGTTTTGGAGAGTATTTCATGAAAAATTCTCAAGATTATGAAAAAATTGATAATTTAAATAATATTTCGATGTTAAAACCACTTTTGATTGAACTGATACCATTCCAGAGAGAAGCTCATCAAATTCGAAGCCAAATCCAAGAAAAACGGATCTGGATCGTCGAATTCATCAGACATGTAAGTTTTTTGTATATTATTGTGGGAAAAAGTTTGAAAAAATTAAAAAAAAAGACCAAACGCGGTTGAAATTTACATTTATCGAAAATAGATTTCTGAAGTTGTGTTTTGATCTAATTTTTTTCATTTTCGTCTTTTAATGTTGTTTTTAATAAGTTACTTCACAAGCATTAAAAAAAATCCCTACAGATATATTTTTTGTTTAAAAAATATAATTTAAGAAATTAGAGATAAAAGGAACTATAAACGCCATTTTTACAAGTCCTAAATTTTTCGTGACGATATTTTCGAAAATGCAAAAATTTCCGCCACAGCCGGGTTCCGAACCTGTTGCTCATTTGGTGCTAGACAAAAAAGTCACACAAAAAAGGACAAAAAGGTCGGTCAAAAATTGCTTACTTGCGAAATGTTCAAATTGATACCTAAACTACATTTTCAATATGTCTTCTCGAAATATCTTACAATAACTTTTGGAACAATTTCCGTGTTCAATAGGGACTAAAATGAAAAGAATACATGAAAAATGGGTAAAAATACCAATAGACGGCTGCAAAGCGGTCATCCGGAGCGAAAAATTGAATCTATTGATTAGGGTCGTTCGCGCCTTTCTTGAAACTCCACCCCCACTCGATTTTTTTGATCTTGGTACACTGTGTTCTCCAGAGAAGATGAAATAATTTCAAAGGGGTGATCAAAAACTACACAGATTGAAAATCGTTTTAAAAGTTATTGTAAGATATTTTGAGGAGACTAACCAGTATTGATATTGAAAATTTCGCAAGTAAGCAATTTTTGACCGACCATCCTTGGTTGTCCCGCCCCCGATACGCCCATTTTTGAAATGACCGGAAGTGTTACACCGTGCTTCATCTAATAATGACTTTATTCATTAAGAATAAGTTCATAAACTTCTGAACGATAATGTATTCCCATTTTCAGGGTTTACCTAGACAGACTCGACAATGGTCTCTACACACAGCAGAGAATATCACTAATACTGGCAGATGTCTGCACGGCAACTCCATCTGCACTGAAGAGAGCGGAAAAGTTGATTCAGATGAAGTTGAGGGGATCAGAAGCTCGATGTCTTATTGAATGATGTATGTTTTACCCCTTTTTAGCAGTCAAAATTTTCCGTTTTGAACGGAGGAAGACCACCCAAGTAGTTAAGGGATCAGATTTGAATATGAAAACAGGAAATTTCAAGTATGATAAAAGAGAAAATGCAGAGACCATCCTAGCAGTTTAAGTTGTTCTGACTTTAGAACCTGTGAAAAGGTGAAAAACTGAGAGTATTCGAAAAATGAAAAGACCACCCAAGAAGTTAATGATTTCAGCGAAGTGAGTAGTTAGAAATTGTTGCTTTCAAAAATGATACCAGAAGAGAAGTTTGTATTTTGAAACATGTCAAATAAAACTAGAAAACAGTAAGACCACCCAAGAAGTAAATTATTTTCTGTGAGTTCTTTGAAGAAGTAAAAATGTTTTAAAAATATAATGAGACCACCCAAGAAGTTTATGGCTTGAAAAATGACGAAAACTTTCAGATCCTTGGAGAATACGTAGAAGAACTGGGTGATGACGCTGACGACGAACGAGATCGCGTTCAAAAAATTATGGAAAAACTGGTCGACGGCGTTAACAATTGATTGATCTCTTGACATTGGTTCTAACATCTTTCATTTTCTATTTATTCACTTTTTTTTGATAAATATCGTTGTAAATGTTGCGATTATTTTGGTTTTTATGCGGTTCATGATACCGATTGTTACCTTTCTCACTAGTCTTGAATTCGATTCTTGAAAATTGAGTTTTTACTATGTTTTGTTGAGAAAAATGATATTTTTGGAGTAATTAAAAATATCAGAAGAAAATCCAAAAATAGTTCGAATTTTCGATTTTATTTGAGAATATTGAAAATTTATATATTTTTTGTAGAATAATTTTTCAAATTTTGTTTTTAGAAACGTATAACTTTTTTATTGATCCAATATTTTCAGATGATATCCCAATCGATAAAAAATCAGCTGGAGAAGGACCTAGAGCTGAGAGCAGTACTCCGAGCATCGGGAGCAGCGTTCTCGGCTGTGCTGCTCACCAGCACTTTGTCTTATTTTCTGGGCGCCCTGGTTGCAATTGGTGTTGTGGTGACCACCTACGTCGTCGGAAA
>OZ022254.1:12560495-12572995 GCA_963978915.1 Caenorhabditis parvicauda | reverse complement strand
TTAACGAAACCGTTAATCGTTAAATTAACGATTTTTTCAAATTTAACGAATCCGTTAATCGTTAAATTAACGTTTTTTTCAAATTTAACGAAACCGTTAATCGTTAAATTAACGGTTTTTTCAAATTTAACGAATCCGTTAATCGTTAAATTAACGGTTTTTCCTAATTTAACGAAACCGTTAATCGTTAAATTAACGGTTTTTCCAAATTTAACGAAACCGTTAATCGTTAATTTAACGGTTTTTCCAAATTTAACGAAACCGTTAATCGTTAATTTAACGGTTTTTCCAAATTTAACGAAATTTAACGGAAAATTTTGGTGAATCGGTCAATTGAACCTAAAATTGGAATTTTGTTAATTTTTTGAGTACTACGATTGTTGAAAAATGCATTATTGACCAAGAAAAATCTAGATTGTGACAGAAAAATCACTAAACTGTGGTTTTCAACTTTTTATTTTAACGGAATTATTGATCGTTAAATTAACGTTTTTTTCAAATTTAACGAATCCGTTAATCGTTAATTTAACGGTTTTTCCAAATTTAACGAATCCGTTAATCGTTAAATTAACGATTTTTTCAAATTTAACGAATCCGTTAATCGTTAATTTAACGGTTTTTCCGAATTTAACGAATCCGTTAATCGTTAAATTAACGGTTTTTCCAAATTTAACGAATCCGTTAAACGTTAAATTAACGGTTTTTCCAAATTTAACGAATCCGTTAATCGTTAAATCGGATTTAACGAAAAATTTCGTTAAATTCGTTAAATCGTTAATTTCGTTAAATTTCGTAACCAGCCCTGATGCCGACTTGAGTCAAAATTGAATTGTTGAAAAAAAAATTATTTGAATCAAAAGAAGTTCTGGGTGGTCAATCATATGAAAATCAAGGAATTGTGAAAAAAGACTTTGATAGAAAGGTTGAAAGAAAGTTTAAAATTTTTAAAAGCTTTAAAAAAATGGGCTTTAAAATTTGATGACATTACGAAGATTTCAGGTTGGTACCTCTGGGCTGTCTCAACCCAACTAGTCCTATGCAATCCGGTCTGCGTCGCGGTCTACACCTACGTCTCCTGGCACTTTTTTGCACAGAGAGTTTACGATGAAGAAAGAGACTTACTGGCGTTTTTCGGTGATGCCTATTCTGACTACAGACAATCTGTACCATCTGGAATCCCATTTGTCACTGGTTACGAACCGGTTTGAGGTGTATTTTGTAGTTTTGAGCGATTGTCGTCAATTTAGGTGTTTTGTGTGCTTTCTGGATTACTTGTCGTGAACTGCAATGTCTGGTCTGCGTTCTCAAGGTCTAGTCGCAGCTAGGAAAGGAGATGTAACTTTGTGGCGTCTGAGCGGTTTTTGAAGAGACCGTCGTCATTTTAGGTGTTTTGTGTGCATTCTGTGTTACTTGTCGTGAATCGCGATGTCTGGTCTGCTTTTTCAAGTCTAGTCGAAGCTGGGAAAAGAGATGTAACTTTGGGGGGGGGGGGGCTGTTTTTGAAAGTACTGTCGTCAATTCAGGTGTTTTGTGTGCAAATATCCAATTCGGGGTTACTTGTCGTAAATTTCGATGTTTGGTCTGCATTTGCAAATCTTGTCGGAGCTAGAGAAATGAATGCATTTTGATAGAGCCTGAACGATTTTTGAGTAATTGTCGTGATTTTCAATGTCTGGTCCGCATTATCGAGATCTAGTCATGCGGGATATCTGACTTGAGTGATTGTCGCATGTTTTGAATTTAGTACCGGAAAACATGAAGTTACTGAGGAAAATTATTGTCGTCGTTTACACTGTCTGGTCCGCTCAAAATACAGACTCTACGTTGAAGTTCACGACACTTAATCTAGAAAATCTTTCTGATTCAATTACCTAAGTTTGAGGTATGAAACCCCTAATTTATCTGAATCATGTAGTCGAAACATTGTCTTTCTGTTTATGATCTCATCCGATGACCATTCCAGTGCCGTGCCCTCACGAATTTAACGACTTTAAGCATTTTCTTCCGAACTTCCCCATTTTCCTGACCTAGGATGTATAATTCTTCGAAAAACTGAAAATTGAGCCGAATTTCCGTATTAAAGGTGCTTGGGAAAAGCATAAGGTCGTAAAATCTGTTTATATGTGATTCCTAGTCCATTTTATTGCGTTTTCTCGTGTGACAATGATCGTCTCTGACGAATAAACGTTTTATTTGCACTATGATTCGAATTAAAGTGGAATCGAATAGAATTGATGTGACAATGGGTTTTCTAGAAGTGGAGCATTAGATTGCGTTTAGTGTGTGCGTGTCCGGTCTTTGGCATGAAGACACTTTGACTTGGGGAGTGCTTGGACCGATCTCGGAGTAGGGGATTTATTTCGAAAAGTGGGGGTCTTTGAAGAACTCTATTGGAACACACACTTGTACGATCTGTGAAATTGAGATGTGTTGACTTGGGGAGTGCTTGGATCGATCCCGATGGAAATGAGAAACTTTTTGCGGTGGAGACTGAAGAATCCTACTGGAGCATTATTTTGTGGTTAACACACTCTTGTACGACCTGTGACATGAAGACACGTTGACCTGGGAAGTGCTTGGGTCGATCTCGGAGAAGAATGATTTTTTTTGCGAGAAGTTTTATCATCAAGGACTTGAATTTATACATTGCATGGTGGTGATATGCTCGTGTCCGATCTGTGACATGAAGATATCTTGACTTGGAGAGTGTTTGGATCGATCTCGGAAGAGGTGAGTTTTTTTTTAAGAGAAGTGCACGCGTCCGATCTGTGAGATTACAACAGGTTTACTTGGGGAGTGCTTGGATCGATCTTTTTGGAAGGAAAATGCCACAATCTGGACATCAACTGACACTTAATACGAAAAAGTAGACAATTTTTGTTGTAATCAAGTTTGAACTTTGATCAAATCTTAGCTTTGTACCTATTCAGTGCTTTAAACCTTACAAAAACCTAAAATTTGAGGTTTCGACGAAGATAAATGAAAAAAGATTAATGACTCGATTCTTGATTCATATGATTCAGTCTACTTTTCCGTATAAAATTCAACTGACCACAAGGGAAAAAAGCTTAGCGATCTGGTGACTTTGTACAGATGGAAAATTAGACAAAAAGGCTTTGTTTTTCCACCTGCTGATCCAGAACAAAAAGCATCGACTCCAGCCGAGTTTTGTTTCTTTTCTTTTCCACCGCCGGTTGCTATGTTTCTGATGTATGTATGCATGAACGTATTAGCGACATTCAAACCAAACTGCGACGGTCGGCGAAAACTGTCACGTTGCACTTTTTCCGCACTCCCTCCCTCTGCTCTCTTCAAAGATTCAAATGATGAAGGTGTCAAGAGTAACTACTACCGCCAGGAGGAAATTTTTCTGTAGGTTTATCCAAAACTTTTCGTGGACCGGCATTGGACCGTAGATGGGCGACACACGGACTGGACATGTGTCGCCCATCCGCAGTCCATGTGTCGCCCGGTCCATGTGTCACCCATTTAAGATCCAATGCCGGTCCTAATTTGACACGCAGCGCACTCTTCCCGCCACCGGTCCATGTGTCGCCCATCTACAGTCCATGTGTCACCCGGTCCATGTGTCGCCCATTTACGGTCCAATGCCGGTCCGCCAAAAGTTTTGGGGTTTAATGACTGGAATTACGCTAGTTGCAAATATCATTTTCATACAAGGATTCTTTTAGGAAGTTAGTAACATTGTGTGTGTGTGTGTGTGTGTGTGTGTGTGTGTGTGTGTGTGTGTGTGTGTGTGTGTGTGTGTGTGTGTGTGTGTGTGTGTGTGTGTGTGTGTGTGTGTGTGTGTGTGTGTGTGTGTGTGTGTGTGTGTGTGTGTGTGTGTGTGTGTGTGTGTGTGTGTGTGTGTGTGTGTGTGTGTGTGTGTGTGTGTGTGTGTGTGTGTGTGTGTGTGTGTGTGTGTGTGTGTGTGTGTGTGTGTGTGTGTGTGTGTGTGTGTGTGTGTGTGTGTGTGTGTGTGTGTGTGTGTGTGTGTGTGTGTGTGTGTGTGTGTGTGTGTGTGTGTGTGTTTGAAAAAGAGAGAGAGAGAAATAGCAGAGATCTTGCATCAGAAAACCACTTTCATTTCCAATTAAAAATCGTAGTATGTGATTTTGTTATGAAATAAGAAGGTCGAGCGTAGCGAGGAGTAATTTATTCATTTTTTTTTGAAAAAAAAAAACGTTTTGTCACTTTTAACCTTAAGAAAAACTTTTTGTTTCTAAACTTCCAGCTTGAAAAAATAAAGAAACAAAATTGAAATTCTAAATTCTTCAGAACTGTTTCGATTGAATTCGAATTGGCAAAAATTGTTGTCTCGACCGGGGTTCGAACCCATGACCTTCTGCGCGGTGAAACTGACGGTTCTCCACTGCGCCGCAAATTACTATTATAAAACGCACGTGTAACAAAAAATGTTTATATGTTTTCATATATATATAGATATATATATATATATATAGATGTCGGGGTATTTGTCTGACTATAAATGTGTGAATAACTCTTTTCAGAATTGATATTTTAGGTTGAAATTTTGTGACTAGATTACGAAAATTATGTGTACTTGGACTAAACTTTTTCCAAATTTCTACCTATCACGATACCGTAGTTATGACCTAATTAGTGCAAATTGGGGTCAATTTTCACGTGTCACGTACACCATGTTCAACATGTTTCGAACACGTGTTTCCAAAGCGCAGTGGCAGAGAAGTCGATTACAAAACTAATCGAAGCCCGATCATTTCCTGTCTGATCCCTTTTCTTTTGCTTTTTGTCTAACCGTACAAGTGTAACCTTCTGCTCTATAAAAAGTTTTAGCGATAAAAATACCGTGAAAAAATATTTTCATGCGCTTTGTCTCCCCGGGGGCGAAGCCCCCGGGAGTAGAACAATATTTTCGTGCATTTGGTCTCCCAGGGGGCGAAGCCCCCGGGAGTAGAACAATATTTTTGTGCATTTGGTCTCCCAGGGGGCGAAGCCCCCGGGAGTAGAACAATATTTTTGTGCATTTGGTCTCCCAGGGGGCGAAGCCCCCGGGAGTAGAACAATATTTTTGTGCATTTGGTCTCCCAGGGGGCGAAGCCCTGGGAGTAGAAAAATTTATCGTTCTCGGGGGAACCCAAGGGTGGAGCCCTCTGGAAGAGGAAAACTTGAAAGAAAGTAACTAACTAATACCATATGAATTATTTCCTGCGCTTGAGTTTACCGATAGCAAAGAGTACGAGCATCCAAAAAAAACACGCAAAACGCCTGAGCGCAGCGAAGGTTCAACAGCTAGTTTCAATCTATAGTCTAGTGGTTAAGCAGTTTTACTCTTCCCCGCAAGTCCCTATGTTCGATCCTCACGCGACGATTTCATTTTTGCCTTTTCTCAAAATAAATTTTCAGACAGTCTCATGATAGTCTCATTGGTGTCCTTATCGATTTTGTCAACGTTAGGCCCGATCCAGAGTGTTGAACCGATTTCTCCGCAATGTGCTTGTAAATCGAATAAAAGTGGCAAAATCTATGACTTTTGCTATTCCGTACCGGTAAGATTTGATTTCAGTGTGTCCCAGAGAATTAGAAACAATAGAAAAATGACTATATGGCGCATTTTCAGAGTTTAATTTCGGTGTGTCCCAAGAAAATGAAGACAATGTTTCGAAAAAACAATATTTCCGAATATTCTTCATGTCATGTTCAATTTTTGACTTTTTCGAGAGGAAATCAATTTGTATTTTTTTCCAAAAATTGGGAAAAGCGAAAAATTTGATCTCTCGACATTTGTGAAGCATATTTTCATCAAAAATCTCGATTCTCAGGTTTTTTTTTTTTTTTTAACATAAAAATTTATTTTTTATCGGACAAACTTTATAGCTAGATGTATCGATTGTTTTCAGAACCTGCAACTTGTTGGTAAACGATTTGACTGTGGGAATGTAGAGCTAGCTGAAGAACTAGGAGTTCTGGGAGGTGGTGAGTAGAAAATGCAAAAATTCTCGACCCTGTTGAGGATCGAACCTTCCACCATGGTGGACTGCGCCATGAGTTTTTGATGCAAAAATGATACTTCTTCACATTCAATTCGAAAAAGCAAAAATTCATGCTCTCACTGGGGTACGAAACCTTGGCCTTGAATTTTCTCAGCAAAATGAGACTTCTCCCGATTTAGTACAAAAAAACAAAAATTCTTTCCCCCGGTGAGGATCGAACATGTGACCTTTTGCGTAGAAAACATGGTGCGTCTCCATTGCGCTAAGAATTTTCAAATACAGGAACTGTCGATACTTCAAACGGGATGATTGAACCAGTCTTCATAACAGCATTCGACACAAGCTATCAACCGATGACTAAAGCTATGGTAAAAGTTGTAAAAATTATTTGATCTACCTTTTTTTTCTCTAATTCTCTTCTTTTTTTTCAGATAAATTCATTCCGAGAGTATTTCCCTAACGCTAAGTTGATTGCATACAGCCTTGGAGGAAACGTTGCTGACGATATTCGAGTAAGTCTCTCTCTCTCTCTCTCTCTCTCTCTCTCTCTTCTCTCTCTCTCTCTCTCTCTCTCTCTCTCTCTCTCTCTCTCTCTCTCTCTCTCTCTCTCTCTCTCTCTCTCTCTCTCTCTCTCTCTTCCTCTCTCTCTCTCTCCACTCTCTCTCTCTCTCTCTCTCTCTCTCTCTCTCTCTCTCTCTCTCTCTCTCTCTCTCTCTCTCTCTCTCTCTCCACTCTCTTCCAACATCCAATTAAGAAATCATGCAACGTCGAGATCAGAAATTTTGACTTCAACAAGTACGGATACAGAAGAAACCTCAAAGAGTACCGCTGGAAACCTATCATTATCGCTGTGAGTTAGCTTCGCCCCCTTTTCGAATGTTACAAAAAACGAACTTGGAATATTTTTTCTGAACTGGAACGAATTAAGAAAACTGGAAAATGCAATGAAAATGTAAAGAATTCCGGTTTTCAGGAGACTGCCCGAGAATTCGGATCAATATTCTGGATGGATTCATCGGCACGTTTCTTCAACAGTGATATTCAGCACGTTTTTGACCATATCACTCGGTGTACGAATTCTTATGCTTGTGAACAGTCCCAATATCTACTCTTCCAATCAAGTGGTCATGGAATATATCCAGTGGTTACCCCAGGTTCGTCTTTTGTAGAGCTAGTCAAGGGGGCGGGGCCTCCTGATACTGAAGTGTGAAAAATCAATAGTTTGTATTTCTCAACGCTAGTCAAAGGGGCGGAGCCTGCTGGTTACTGAAAGTGTTAGAACTGCATGTCTGAAGGCCAAAAAGAAATAGTTCGTTTTCGTAGCCCCAACCAAGAGGGCGGAGCTTCCTATTGCTCGATCCCTAAATATTTTATGTATATCAACCTAAAATGGTAACTTTTCGAAATTCTTTTCTCATAAAAACCAACGTCAGCAATGTAAAACAGTCCGTGTTCCGTAGCGCTAGTCAAGGGGGCGGAGCGACCACGCCCATTTCTTACTCTTCAAATTTCCATTCCAGGAATGTACGATTTCCTACCGACTGACATTGACAGAATAAAGAATGTGACCATGCACGACGCGAATTTCGCACTGGTTCTGAACACCGACGATGTGGTACGGAAAATTTTGAAATGGTGAGTCGTCCGATCTTCAGGCACGTTGATCGACTCGGAGTAGTGATAAAATTCTGCCTTTCAGGGATGTTTTATGTGCTATGGAGAAGGATTGCATGGCTCCGCCTGGATCAGAACTCTTTTGTAAATTTGGAGCCGATAGGCATACAGAATACGCGAGATGTCATAGGTGAGAATTTGGAAAAAAGCAAAAAAGATGCTCCGCGCGGGGATCGAACTTGGGTGTTGATTTTTGCAGTATTAGCACTGTGGCATGTTGTGATTCCGCGGGTAAATTGGAAAAGGCAAAAATAATAAGATGCCACTGGGATCCGAACTCGCGCCTGAAAATTTAAAGTAAAAGCACTAACCAATTTAGCTATATTTCAGGTTTGATCAATCCGCTATCAATTTGCTACTTACCAATGAATACGGGTTTGATGAGCACCTTTATTGTTACTACAAGCTAGACTTTTATAAGATCTTAAGAGGAAAATCGGCTTCGAAAGTTAACGAAAAATATGTTTGTAAATAAAGTTTTTCTGATTTTTCGAAGAGATAGAGAGAGTGAAAGAAAGAGAGAGGGAGAGAGAGAGAGAGAGAGAGAGAGAGAGAGAGAGAGAGAGAGAGAGAGAGAGAGAGAGAAAGAGAGAAGAAAGAGAGAGAGAGAGAGAGAGAGAGAGAGAGAGAGAGAGAGAGAGAGAGAGAGAGAGAGAGATAGAGAGAGAGAGAGAGAGAGAGAGAGAGAGAGAGAGAGAGAGAGAGAGAGAAAAGAGAGAGAGAGAGAGAGAGAGAGAGAGAGAGAGAGAGAGAGAGAGAGAGAGAAGAAAACTCGAAACCGAAACAATTCTCAGGAAACGGACATCCTCAGTGGCTCTTCGTTTTCTCTTTGTTTTATTTAGTATAGACGTTTTTTGACCTACCCAAGTCAAAAAAAAAGCAAAAGTGTGTTTAGAAAAAGTGAAAATTTGATTTTTCATCGTTGGTGGTCTTGTTTTCAAAGTGTTGTCGTATCAGGATACTTTACGTTACGTGTCACTATTAGTTTTTCAGTCCCTACCATAGGGAAACATCAAAAAATGATAATGCACCTTTTCATCGCTGGTGGTCGGTTTGCGTATTTTTTCCATCGTGAAAACAACATCAGAATTTAAACGTATCATGATCAGAATTTAAACGTATCATGGGATGAAAAAAAAGTAGGAAAAGTAGAATTTTCTGAGTGCGTGTTAGTGACCGTAATACTGTAAGATACGGTATATCTACAGTACCGTACATGGATTCTGTGAGTTATCGTATCACTTTGTAGCCGTACCTCTTTTCAATCACAGTTTTGAAGGCTCCAAACTTGAAAAAATAATGTTTCTCAGTTGTGAGTTGCAGCAAAAAAAGTGAAGAGAAACGTTGCGAATGCCCTCGGGAATGAGCTCCGAATATGCTGGACTCGACCAGTGGATTATAGACCTTTTGAGCAGTCGTCAAGTGGTCTCGAGCAGAATATCGAAAGCGAATGGGTACTTTTTTGATGAAAAGTGCAAAAATTGGGTTAACTGGCAGGGTGGCCTTCTGAAAATCACATGTTTCATCATGAATAAAGCGTTTTCATTGTGAAAGGGACAAGGCTTAGTCCACTGACAGGGTGGTCTTTTTTGGTGAAAGGTGGTCTCAAACTCGAGCAGACTAACCTCAGAAGTTATGATTTAGAAAAAGATGTTCAACTTCTCTTTGATGTTAAGACTTCAGCTTGACACTGGCTTGAACTTTCGTGACGTGGATTCTTCTGGATCTACTCTTACGAAGATTTTTTTCTCAATTATGACACTTTATCTCCAATGGTCGTCCAAATATCTCTCCTCATCGCGCTTCCAGATGGACTTCTTCGCTAAACTTATCGTTATACTGTTGGCATTCTTCCAAAATCTTTATCTCCCAGGGTGGTCTGAAAAAGTTATCTTCAGGTTTTCTTTGATTTCTTCCGATGATTTTTTCGCCCATTATCTCCCATGGTGGTCCAAATATCTTTTTTACAGGGTGGTTTTCTACCGTTACTTTTCTCGAGCTCTTGCTCAAACCATTATCTCTCAGGGTGGTCCGATCTCTCAACAAGCTGGGCTTCATTTTCGAAATTCCTTTTATTTTCTGGCACTGTTCCAAGTACCATACATCCCATTGTGGTCTGATACAGTAACATGATCTGCAATTTTTCTTGGGGTGATTCCTTGTCAAACCCATTATCTCCCAGGGTGGTCTTCTTCCCTTTCTCGAACCTCCTGATATATCGCTAGAAGCATGGCCGTTTTCAAACGCGCTCTAATCTCAATTTTGCAGAATGAGTACGGTAGGGTCATGACTCTCACAACGAACAGTTAGATCTTTGTGGATTTAAATTATTATTCTTACTTTCAGTCCATTGAAATTAAAGGCTCATCACTTAAATCGTTTTGTGTTTCGAGGCGAAACTGCTACAGTACTAACATATAAGTACATATACTAACATGTAAGTACCCGATTTACGGAGGCCAGATTTTTTTAAAGGCCAACCCCATTATCTCCCAGGGTGGTCCTCTCCGCTCACCGCGCTTCCAGGTGGGCTTCTTCTTCTTCTCCTTTCTCCTCTGCTTTATTTTTATAGAGAGCATTGATGAGCTTTTTCCCCCGCCACAACACATTAGCTCGCAAGCGTCTCCCTCTCCCTCTCTCTCTCCCCCAAAATTTATCGACATCCGTGTGTGTGTGTGTGTGTGTGTGCGCCCCTCCTCCTCTCTTTCTCCATCTCTCCAAGGCTCGTCAGAAGACCGCCAGACCTTCTAAACTCCGATGGTCTATGCCGTCTGGACCATCCTGTTTTTGATTTGTACAGTCCGTGCGGTCGAACAGTCGTTGAGTGAGCTCCTCTCCAGGCTTGATCAACCATCCACTCCTTGTGGACATGTCGTTGAGGCTGATCACTTCCTGGCTAACGCCGTCTCACAGAAATTCCCGAGGTTGATCGAACTGTCCCATTTCTTTGCAAATCACTCCAAGAACTTTGATGAGAGCCTACTGGATAAATCGACGATGACTAGAAAACCACCTTTCCCTATTGACCTCAGACACCGGACTCATTATTATGGTCTTCAGTACGATTGTAACTCGAGTTCACCAAGGTGAGTTTTTGCAAAAAAAAAAACGTCAAACGTGCCAGATACAGTAACTTTCTGATCTACCATTTCATTTTCTTCTCGTCTTCTTCGCTTTCTCGAAAGGTTTTTATCATTCACTCATTATTACCAATTCTATGTAACAAATTCCAATATTCAAAATCATCAAAAAATTAAAAGTAAAATATCATCCTAGCCAACTACAGTAACTTTGTGATCTACTTATTTATTTTTCGGCAATTAGTAAATCGCATCCCATCGCATCCCGCATCCCGTCGCATCCCGTTTTTTTCAAACGTCTGTAACTTTGCTCGGAACAGCCCAATCACCTTGTATTTAGGCTTAGGTTGAACATTAAGCTGACCCGAACCTAACCTAAGCCTAAAAAAGAGGTGTTCATGCGATGCGAAAAAAGTTATCGCATCCCGTTTTTGAAAATGGGATGCGGGATGCGGGATGCGATGGGATGCGATTTACTAATTGCCTTATTTTTCTTTTCTCATCGATTTTCTTTCTATTTTCATTCATAACTTCACTAAAGTCGTGATAGAGTTAAAAGGTGAACTTTTTTCCAAAATTAAAAGTAAATTATCATTTCTCCAAACTACAGTAACTTATTGATCCAACATTTTTCATCGTTTTTCTCTTTTTTTTAAATTTTTCAAACTTTAAAAGTACTTTCTAAAGTTATTTTTTAACGAAAGCTCTCTCAGAATTTTGTTTAGTAGTGCTTATAAAATTTTCATAAATTTCTCAACTTCCATTATCCTGATTGCGGTTTTCATTAATTTCCGAAACCTTTGATTTATTCACGATAATCCTAGTTTTTACTATTCCTTCGTTCAGAATTAATTGTAATCCTCTGTTAATCCTTCAATCAGTTCAACCTTTGAAAGTTGGTTTATATAGTTGATGAGTATTTATTTTTCCTTTATCTGTGAGAAAAAGCCATTCTCATGTTTTGAGGTTATGATAGCCAAGTCTAAAAAACTCATTCTTGACACATTTTCTAAGGTAAAATGACAGCTGACGAAAGCCCAACTGTTTTAACTCCTGTTTAAATAATGGTTAGAAAAAGGATTTTCCAATCGTGTACTAAAAACCAATTTTCTCGGATATAATCTCATTCTAGAAAGACAAATTTCAGTTCGAACTAATCCAATTCCCAATTTTTATTTAATAGTGCAGTATAATTCTGAATGAGTAATGGGATTCTAGTAAGATTGCCTGTCTAGATGACGTGGAAATTTTCGATTTAAGGGGTAACTTTCGAAGCTACTAAATATATTTTTATAACTTTTGTTTTAGATCGATTTTTTTCTTGTTTCTTATTGAAAATGTCATCATATTCGTTTAAAGTTCTCGTTTGTGTCTAGTCAAACATTTATTAGAGTACAAAAACGTTCGAAAAAAGCGGAGGTCGGCAAAGCTGTTGCGAAGCGGTTATATTGTCTTATGCTGGTGCCGAGGTGTGTGTCCTAATTTTGAAAATTAAGTGGAAAAAAGAGGAAATTCAGTTTATTCTGAAACCTTTAATAGTTTGCTTAGAGAAAAAGTAGATTTATTTCCCTAATATCATCCTAATCATATTATTAATTGACAAATCCTCCGCCCACTTTGCCCCGCCCCCTTTTTCGTGAGGCAAATTTTTGGGTGGTCCTTTTTGGTTTTGGTTGTGGGGGGGGGGAGGGGTTGTGCAAAAGTGGCCGGTAGTTGACGGGATTCGAACGCGCATTAAGCGAGTAGAAATCCAACGCTTTAACCACTCGGG